>JAUIMM010003526.1:0-47267 GCA_031769625.1 Taudactylus pleione
GAGCATACAGGACAAGGTGAGAGTGAGGGGAGCATACAGGATAAGGTGAGAGTGAGGGGAGAATACAGGATAAGGTGAGAGCGTGGGGAGCATACAGGATAAGGTGAGAGTGAGGGGAGAATACAGGATAAGGTGAGAGTGAGGGAGAATACAGGATTAGGTGAGAGTGAGGGAAGCATACAGGATAAGGTGAGAGTGAGGGGAGCATACAGGACAAGGTGAGAGTGAGGGGAGAATACATGATAAGGTGAGGTTGAGGGGAGAATACAGGATAAGGTGAGAGTGTGGGGAGCATACAGGATAAGGTGAGAGAGAGTGGAGAATACAGGAAAAGGTGAGAGTGTGGGGAGCATACAGGATGAGGTGACAGTGTGGGGAGAATACAGGATAAGGTGAGAGTGAGGGGAGAATACAGGATAAGGTGAGAGTGTGGGGAGAATGCAGGATAAAGTGAGAGTGTGGGGAGCATACAGGATAAGGTGAGAGAGGGGAGCATACAGGATAAGGTGAGAATGAGGGGAGAATACAGGATAAGGTGAGAGTGTGGGGAGCATACAAGATAAGGTGAGAGTGAGGGGAGAATACAGGATAAGGTGAGAGTGTGGGGAGCATACAGGATAAGGTGAGAGTGTGGGGAGAATACAGGATAAGGTGAGAGTGTGGGGAGCATACAGGATAAAGTGAAAGTGTGGGGAGCACACAGGATAAGGTGAGAGAGGGGAGCATACAGGATAAGGTGAGAGTGAGGCGAGCATACAGGATGAGGTGAGAGTGAGGGGAGAATACAGGATAAGGTGAGAGTGTGGGGTCATACAGGATAAGGTGAGAGTGTGGGGAGAATACAGAATAAGGTGAGAGTGTGGGGAGCATACAGGATAAGGTGAGAGTGTGGGGAGAATACAGGATAAGGTGAGAGTGTGGGGAGAATACAGGATAAAGTGAGAGTGTGGGGTGCATACAGGATAAGGTGATAGTGAGGGGAGAATACAGGATAAGGTGAGAGTGTGGGGAGAATACGGGAAAAGGTGAGAGTGTGGGGAGAATACAGGATAAGGTGAGAGTGAGGGGAGCATACGGGATAAGGTGAGAGTGAGGGGAGAATACGGGATAAGGTGAGAGTGAGGGGAGAATACAGGATAAGGTGAGAGTGTGGGGAGAATACAGGATAAGGTGAGAGTGAGGGGAGAATACAGGACAAGGTGAGGGTGTGGGGAGAATACAGGACAAGGTGAGTGTGTGGAGAGCATACAGGATAAGGTGAGAGTGAGGGGAGAATACAGGATAAGTTGAGAGTGAGGGGAGCATACAGGATAAGGTGAGAGTGGGGGAGAGCATACAGGGTAAGGTGAGAGTGTGGGGAGCAGACAAGATGAGGTGAGAGTGTGGGGAGCATACAGGATAAGGTGAGAGTGAGGGGAGAATACAGGACAAGGTAAGAGTGTGGGGAGCATACAGGATAAGGTGAGAGTGAGGGGAGAATACAGGATAAGGTGAGAGTGTGGGGAGCATACAGGATAATGTGAGAGTGAGGGGAGAATACAGGATAAGGTGAGAGTGTGGGGAGCATACAGGATGAGGTGAGAGTGTGGGGAGCATACAGGATAGGGTGAGCGGAGAATACAGGATAAGGTGAGAGTGAGGGGAGCATACAGGACAAGGTGAGAGTGAGGGGAGAATACAGGATAAGTTGAGAGTCTGGGGATCATACAGGATAGGGTGAGGGGAGTATCCAGGACAAGGTGAGATTGAGGGGAGAATACAGGATAAGGTGAGGGTGAGGGGAGAATACAGGATAAGGTGAGAGTGTGGGTAGCACACAGGATAAGGTGAGAGTGTGGGGAGAATACAGGATAAGGTGAGAGTGTGGGGAGCATACAGGATAAGGTGAGGGTGTGGGGAGAATACAGGATAAGGTGAGAGTGTGGGGAGAATACAGGATAAAGTGAGAGTGTGGGGTGCATACAGGATAAGGTGATAGTGAGGGGAGAATACAGGATAAGGTGAGAGTGTGGGGAGAATACGGGATAAAAGGTGAGAGTGTGGGGAGAATACAGGATAAGGTGAGAGTGAGGGGAGCATACGGGATAAGGTGAGAGTGAGGGGAGAATACGGGATAAGGTGAGAGTGAGGGGAGAATACAGGATAAGGTGAGAGTGTGGGGAGAATACAGGATAAGGTGAGAGTGAGGGGAGAATACAGGACAAGGTGAGGGTGTGGGAGAATACAGGACAAGGTGAGTGTGTGGAGAGCATACAGGATAAGGTGAGAGTGAGGGGAGAATACAGGATAAGTTGAGAGTGAGGGGAGCATACAGGATAAGGTGAGAGTGGGGGAGAGCATACAGGGTAAGGTGAGAGTGTGGGGAGCAGACAAGATGAGGTGAGAGTGTGGGGAGCATACAGGATAAGGTGAGAGTGAGGGGAGAATACAGGACAAGGTAAGAGTGTGGGGAGCATACAGGATAAGGTGAGAGTGAGGGGAGAATACAGGATAAGGTGAGAGTGTGGGAGCATACAGGATAAAGTGAGAGTGAGGGGAGAATACAGGATAAGGTGAGAGTGTGGGGAGCATACAGGATGAGGTGAGAGTGTGGGGAGCATACAGGATAGGGTGAGCGGAGAATACAGGATAAGGTGAGAGTGAGGGGAGCATACAGGACAAGGTGAGAGTGAGGGGAGAATACAGGATAAGTTGAGAGTCTGGGGATCATACAGGATAGGGTGAGAGGAGTTTCCAGGACAAGGTGAGATTGAGGGGAGAATACAGGATAAGGTGAGGGTGAGGGGAGAATACAGGATAAGGTGAGAGTGTGGGTAGCACACAGGATAAGGTGAGAGTGTGGGGAGAATACAGGATAAGGTGAGAGTGTGGGGAGCATACAGGATAAGGTGAGGGTGTGGGGAGAATACAGGATAAGGTGAGAGTGTGGGGAGAATACAGGATAAAGTGAGAGTGTGGGGAGCATACAGGATAAGGTGAGAGTGAGGGGAGAATACAGGATAAGGTGAGAGTGTGGGGAGAATACGGGATAAGGTGAGAGTGTGGGGAGAATACGGGATAAGGTGAGAGTGAGGGAAGCATACGGGATAAGGTGAGAGTGAGGGGAGAATACGGGATAAGGTGAGAGTGAGGGGAGAATACGGGATAAGGTGAGAGTGTGGGGAGAATACAGGATAAGGTGAGAGTGAAGGGAGAATACAGGACAAGGTGAGAGTGTGGGAAGAATACAGGATAAGGTGAGAGAGTGGGGAGCATACAGGATATGGTGAGAGTGAGGGGAGCATACGGGATAAGGTGAGAGTGAGGGGAGAATACGGGATAAGGTGAGAGTGAAGGGAGAATACAGGATAAGGTGGGAGTGTGGGGAGAATACAGGACAAGGTGAGACTGTGGGGAGAATACAGGATAAGGTGAGAGTGTGGGGAGAATACAGGACAAAGTGAGAGTGTGGGGAGAATACAGGATAAGGTGAGAGTGTGGGGATAATACAGGATAAAGTTTGAGTGACGGTAGAATACAGGATAAGGTGAGAGTGAGGGGATAATACAGGATAAGGTGAGAGTGTGGGGAGAATACAGGATAAGGTGAGAGTGTGGGGAGAATACAGGTCAAAGTGAGAGTGTGGGAAGAATACAGGATAAGGTGAGTGTGTGGGGATAATACAGGATAAGGTTTGAGTGACGGTAGAATACAGGATACGGTGAGAGTGAGGGGATAATACAGGATAAGGTGAGAGTGTGGGGAGCATACAGGATAAGGTGAGAGTGAGGGGAGCATGCAGGGTAAGCTGAGAGTGAGGGGAGCAGACAGGATAAGGTGAGAGTGAGGGGAGCATACAGGATAAGGTGAGAGTGGGGTAGAGCATACAGGATAAGGTGAGAGTGAGGGGAGCATACAGGATAAGGTGAGAGTGAGGGGAACATACAGGATAAGGTGAGAGTGGAGGAGAGCATACAGGGTAAGGTGAGAGAGGGGGAGAGCATACAGGATAAGGTGAGGTGTGGGGAGCATACAGGATAAGGTGAGAGCGAGGGGAGCATAGAGGATAAGGTGAGAGTGTGGGGAGCATACAGGATAAGGTGAGGGTGTGGGGAGCATACAGGGTAAGGTGAGAGTGAGGGGAGAATACAGGATAAGGTGAGTGCGAGGGGAGCATACATTGTAATGTGAGAGTGTCTGGAGCATACAGGATAAGGTGAGAGTGAGGGGAGCATACAGGATAAGGTGAGAGTGAGGGGAGCATACAGGATAAGATGAGAGCGAGGGGAGCATACAGGATAAGGTGAGAGAGGGGGAGAGCATACAGGATATGGTGAGAGTGTGGGGAGCATACAGGATAAGGTGAGAGTGAGGGGAGAATACAGGATAAGGTGAGAGTGTGGGAAGAATACAGGATAAGGTGAGAGTGTGGGGAGCATACAGGATATGGTGGGAGTGAGGGGAGAATACAGGATAAGGTGAGAGTGTGGGGAGCATACAGGATAAGGTGAGAGTGTGGGGAGAATACAGGATAAGGTGTGAGTGAGGGAAGAATTCAGGATAAGGTGAGAGTGTGGGGAGAATACAGGATAAGTTGAGAGTGTGGGGAGAATCCAGGATAAGGTGAGAGTGTGGGGAGCATACAGGATAAGGTGAGAGTGTGGGGAGAATACAGGATAAGGTGAGAGTGTGGGGAGCATACAGGATAAAGTGAGAGTGTGGGGAGCATACAGGATAAGGTGAGAGAGGGGAGCATACAGGATAAGGTGAGAGTGAGGGGAGCATACAGGATAAGGTGAGAGTGAGGGGAGCATACAGGATAAGGTGAGAGTGTGGGGAGAATACAGGATAAAGTGAGAGTGTGGGGTCATACAGGATAAGGTGAGAGTGTGGGGAGAATACAGGATAAGGTGAGAGTGTGGGGAGCATACAGGATAAGGTGAGAGTGAGGGGAGAATACAGGATAAGGTGAGAGTGTGGGGAGAATACAGGATAAAGTGAGAGTGTGGGGTGCATACAGGATAAGGTGATAGTGAGGGGAGAATACAGGATAAGGTGAGAGTGTGGGGAGAATACGGGATAAGGTGAGAGTGTGGGGAGAATACAGGATAAGGTGAGAGTGAGGGGAGCATACGGGATAAGGTGAGAGTGAGGGGAGAATACGGGATAAGGTGAGAGTGAGGGGAGAATACAGGATAAGGTGAGAGTGTGGGGAGAATACAGGATAAGGTGAGAGTGAGGGGAGAATACAGGACAAGGTGAGGGTGTGGGGAGAATACAGGACAAGGTGAGTGTGTGGAGAGCATACAGGATAAGGTGAGAGTGAGGGGAGAATACAGGATAAGTTGAGAGTGAGGGGAGCATACAGGATAAGGTGAGAGTGGGGGAGAGCATACAGGGTAAGGTGAGAGTGTGGGGAGCAGACAGGATGAGGTGAGAGTGTGGGGAGCATACAGGATAAGGTGAGAGTGAGGGGAGAATACAGGACAAGGTAAGAGTGTTTGGAGCATACAGGATAAGGTGAGAGTGAGGGGAGAATACAGGATAAGGTGAGAGTGTGGGGAGCATACAGGATAAGGTGAGAGTGAGGGGAGAATACAGGATAAGGTGAGAGTGTGGGGAGCATACAGGATGAGGTGAGAGTGTGGGGAGAATACAGGATAAGGTGAGAATACAGAATAAGGTGAGAGTGAGGGGAGAATACAGGATAAGGTGAGAGGGTGGGCAGCATACAGGATAAGTTGAGAGTGAGGGGAGAATACAGGATGAGGTGAGAGTGTGGGGAGAATACAGTATAAAGTGAGAGTGAGGGGAGAATACAGGATAAGGTGAGAGTGTGGGGAGCATACAGGATAAGTTGAGAGTGTGGGGAGTATACAGGATATGGTGAGAGTGAGGGGAGAATACAGGATAAGTTGAGAGTGAGGGGAGCATACACGATAAGGTGAGAGTGGGGGAGAGCATACAGGGTAAGGTGAGAGTGAGGGGAGAATACAGGATAAGGTGGGAGTGTGGGGAGAATACAGGACAAGGTGAGACTGTGGGGAGAATACAGGATAAGGTGAGAGTGTGGGGAGAATACAGGATAAGGTGAGAGTGAGCGGAGCATACTGGATAAGGTGAGAGTGAGGAGAGAATACAGGATAAGGTGAGAGTGTGGGGAGAATACAGGATAAGGTGAGGGTGTGGGGAGCATACAGGATTAGGTGAGAGTGAGGTGAGCATACAGGATAAGGTGAGAGTGTGGGGAGAATACAGGATAAGGTGAGAGTGTGGGGAGCATACAGGATAAGGTGAGAGAGTGAGGGGAGAATACAGGACAAGGTGAGAGTGTGGGGAGAATACAGGATAAGGTGAGAGTGTGGAGAGAATACAGGATAAGGTGAGAGTGAGGGGAGAATACAGTATAAGATGAGGGTGTGGGGAGCATACAGGATTAGGTGAGAGTGAGGGGAGCATACAGGATAAGGTGAGAGTGTGGGGAGAATACAGGATAAGGTGAGAGTGTGGGGAGCATACAGGATAAGGTGAGAGTGAGCGGAGAATACAGGACAAGGTGAGAGTGTGGGGAGAATACATGATAAGGTGAGAGTGTGGAGAGAATACAGGATAAGGTGAGAGTGAGGGGAGAATACAGGATAAGGTGAGAGTGTGGGTAGAATACAGGACAAGGTGAGAGTGTGGGGAGAATAAAGGATAAGGTGAGATTGAGGGGAGCATACAGGATAAGGTGAGAGTGTGGGGAGAATACAGGATAAGTTGAGAGTGTGGGGAGAATACAGGATAAGGTGAGAGTGAGGGGAGCATACAGGATAAGGTGAGAGGGAGGGGAGAATACAGGACAAGGTGAGAGTGTGGGGAGCATACTGGATAAGGTGAGAGTGAGGGGAGAATACAGGATAAGTTGAGAGTGTGGGGAGCATACAGGATAGGGTGAGGGGAGCATACAGGACAAGGTGAGAGTGAGGGGAGCATACAGGATAAGGTGAGAGTGAGGGGAGAATACAGGATAAGGTGAGAGCGTGGGGAGCATACAGGATAAGGTGAGAGTGAGGGGAGAATACAGGATAAGGTGAGAGTGAGGGGAGAATACAGGATTAGGTGAGAGTGAGGGAAGCATACAGGATAAGGTGAGAGTGAGGGGAGCATACAGGACAAGGTGAGAGTGAGGGGAGAATACATGATAAGGTGAGGTTGAGGGGAGAATACAGGATAAGGTGAGAGTATGGGGAGCATACAGGATAAGGTGAGAGAGAGTGGAGAATACAGGAAAAGGTGAGAGTGTGGGGAGCATACAGGATGAGGTGACAGTGTGGGGAGAATACAGGATAAGGTGAGAGTGAGGGGAGAATACAGGATAAGGTGAGAGTGTGGGGAGAATGCAGGATAAAGTGAGAGTGTGGGGAGCATACAGGATAAGGTGAGAGAGGGGAGCATACAGGATAAGGTGAGAATGAGGGGAGAATACAGGATAAGGTGAGAGTGTGGGGAGCATACAAGATAAGGTGAGAGTGAGGGGAGAATACAGGATAAGGTGAGAGTGTGGGGAGCATACAGGATAAGGTGAGAGTGTGGGGAGAATACAGGATAAGGTGAGAGTGTGGGGAGCATACAGGATAAAGTGAAAGTGTGGGGAGCATACAGGATAAGGTGAGAGAGGGGAGCATACAGGATAAGGTGAGAGTGAGGCGAGCATACAGGATGAGGTGAGAGTGAGGGGAGAATACAGGATAAGGTGAGAGTGTGGGGTCATACAGGATAAGGTGAGAGTGTGGGGAGAATACAGGATAAGGTGAGAGTGTGGGGAGCATACAGGATAAGGTGAGAGTGAGGGGAGAATACAGGATAAGGTGAGAGTGTGGGGAGAATACAGGATAAAGTGAGAGTGTGGGGTGCATACAGGATAAGGTGATAGTGATGGGAGAATACAGGATAAGGTGAGAGTGTGGGGAGAATACGGGATAAGGTGAGAGTGTGGGGAGAATACAGGATAAGGTGAGAGTGAGGGGAGCATACGGGATAAGGTGAGAGTGAGGGGAGAATACGGGATAAGGTGAGAGTGAGGGGAGAATACAGGATAAGGTGAGAGTGTGGGGAGAATACAGGATAAGGTGAGAGTGAGGGGAGAATACAGGACAAGGTGAGGGTGTGGGGAGAATACAGGACAAGGTGAGTGTGTGGAGAACATACAGGATAAGGTGAGAGTGAGGGGAGAATACAGGATAAGTTGAGAGTGAGGGGAGCATACAGGATAAGGTGAGAGTGGGGGAGAGCATACAGGGTAAGGTGAGAGTGTGGGGAGCAGACAAGATGAGGTGAGAGTGTGGGGAGCATACAGGATAAGGTGAGAGTGAGGGGAGAATACAGGACAAGGTAAGAGTGTGGGGAGCATACAGGATAAGGTGAGAGTGAGGGGAGAATACAGGATAAGGTGAGAGTGTGGGGAGCATACAGGATAAGGTGAGAGTGAGGGGAGAATACAGGATAAGGTGAGAGTGTGGGGAGCATACAGGATGAGGTGAGAGTGTGGGGAGCATACAGGATAGGGTGAGCGGAGAATACAGGATAAGGTGAGAGTGAGAGGAGCATACAGGACAAGGTGAGAGTGAGGGGAGAATACAGGATAAGTTGAGAGTCTGGGGATCATACAGGATAGGGTGAGGGGAGTATCCAGGACAAGGTGAGATTGAGGGGAGAATACAGATAAGGTGAGGGTGAGGGGAGAATACAGGATAAGGTGAGAGTGTGGGTAGCACACAGGATAAGGTGAGAGTGTGGGGAGAATACAGGATAAGGTGAGAGTGTGGGGAGCATACAGGATAAGGTGAGGGTGTGGGGAGAATACAGGATAAGGTGAGAGTGTGGGGAGAATACAGGATAAAGTGAGAGTGTGGGGTGCATACAGGATAAGGTGAGAGTGAGGGGAGAATACAGGATAAGGTGAGAGTGTGGGGAGAATACGGGATAAGGTGAGAGTGTGGGGAGAATACGGGATAAGGTGAGAGTGAGGGAAGCATACGGGATAAGGTGAGAGTGAGGGGAGAATACGGGATAAGGTGAGAGTGAGGGGAGAATACGGGATAAGGTGAGAGTGTGGGGAGAATACAGGATAAGGTGAGAGTGAGGGGAGAATACAGGACAAGGTGAGGGTGTGGGGAGAATACAGGATAAGGTGAGAGTGTGGAGAGCATACAGAATAAGGTGAGAGAGGGGGAGAGCATACAGGATATGGTGAGAGTGTGGGGAGCATACAGGATAAGGTGAGAGTGAGGGGAGAATACAGGATAAGGTGAGAGTGTGGGAAGAATACAGGATAAGGTGAGAGAGTGGGGAGCATACAGGATATGGTGAGAGTGAGGGGAGCATACGGGATAAGGTGAGAGTGAGGGGAGAATACGGGATAAGGTGAGAGTGAAGGGAGAATACAGGATAAGGTGGGAGTGTGGGGAGAATACAGGACAAGGTGAGACTGTGGGGAGAATACAGGATAAGGTGAGAGTGTGGGGAGAATACAGGATAAGGTGAGAGTGTGGGGAGAATACAGGATAAGGTGAGAGTGAGGGGACCATACTGGATAAGGTGAGTGAGGAGAGAATACAGGATAAGGTGAGAGTGTGGGGAGAATACAGGATAAGGTGAGAGTGTGGGGAGAATACAGGACAAAGTGAGAGTGTGGGGAGAATACAGGATAAGGTGAGAGTGTGGGGATAATACAGGATAAGGTTTGAGTGACGGTAGAATACAGGATAAGGTGAGAGTGAGGGGATAATACAGGATAAGGTGAGAGTGTGGGGAGAATACAGGATAAGGTGAGAGTGTGGGGAGAATACAGGTCAAAGTGAGAGTGTGGGAAGAATACAGGATAAGGTGAGTGTGTGGGGATAATACAGGATAAGGTTTGAGTGACGGTAGAATACAGGATACGGTGAGAGTGAGGGGATAATACAGGATAAGGTGAGAGTGTGGGGAGCATACAGGATAAGGTGAGAGTGAGGGGAGCATGCAGGGTAAGCTGAGAGTGAGGGGAGCAGACAGGATAAGGTGAGAGTGAGGGGAGCATACAGGATAAGGTGAGAGTGGGGTAGAGCATACAGGATAAGGTGAGAGTGAGGGGAGCATACAGGATAAGGTGAGAGTGAGGGGAGCATACAGGATAAGCTGAGAGCGAGGGGAGCATACAGGATAAGGTGAGAGAGGGGGAGAGCATACAGGATATGGTGAGAGTGTGGGGAGCATACAGGATAAGGTGAGAGTGAGGGGAGAATACAGGATAAGGTGAGAGTGTGGGAAGAATACAGGATAAGGTGAGAGTGTGGGGAGCATACAGGATATGGTGAGAGTGAGGGGAGAATACAGGATAAGGTGACAGTGTGGGGAGCATACAGGATAAGGTGAGAGTGTGGGGAGAATACAGGATAAGGTGTGAGTGAGGGAAGAATTCAGGATAAGGTGAGAGTGTGGGGAGAATACAGGATAAGTTGAGAGTGTGGGGAGAATACAGGATAAGGTGAGAGTGTGGGGAGCATACAGGATAAGGTGAGAGTGTGGGGAGATTACAGGATAAGGTGAGAGTGTGGGGAGCATACAGGATAAAGTGAGAGTGTGGGGAGCATACAGGATAAGGTGAGAGAGGGGAGCATTCAGGATAAGGTGAGAGTGAGGGGAGCATACAGGATAAGGTGAGAGTGAGGGGAGCATACAGGATAAGGTGAGAGTGTGGGGAGAATACAGGATAAAGTGAGAGTGTGGGGTCATACAGGATAAGGTGAGAGTGTGGGGAGAATACAGGATAAGGTGAGAGTGTGGGGAGCATACAGGATAAGGTGAGATTGAGGGGAGAATACAGGATAAGGTGAGAGTGTGGGGAGAATACAGAATAAAGTGAGAGTGTGGGGTGCATACAGGATAAGGTGATAGTGAGGGGAGAATACAGGATAAGGTGAGAGTGTGGGGAGAATTCGGGATAAGGTGAGAGTGTGGGGAGAATACAGGATAAGGTGAGAGTGAGGGGAGCATACGGGATAAGGTGAGAGTGAGGGGAGAATACGGGATAAGGTGAGAGTGAGGGGAGAATACAGGATAAGGTGAGAGTGTGGGGAGAATACAGGATAAGGTGAGAGTGAGGGGAGAATACAGGACAAGGTGAGGGTGTGGGGAGAATACAGGACAAGGTGAGTGTGTGGAGAGCATACAGGATAAGGTGAGAGTGAGGGGAGAATACAGGATAAGTTGAGAGTGAGGGGAGCATACAGGATAAGGTGAGAGTGGGGGAGAGCATACAGGGTAAGGTGAGAGTGTGGGGAGCAGACAGGATGAGGTGAGAGTGTGGGGAGCATACAGGATAAGGTGAGAGTGAGGGGAGAATACAGGACAAGGTAAGAGTGTTTGGAGCATACAGGATAAGGTGAGAGTGAGGGGAGAATACAGGATAAGGTGAGAGTGTGGGGAGCATACAGGATAAGGTGAGAGTGAGGGGAGAATACAGGATAAGGTGAGAGTGTGGGGAGCATACAGGATGAGGTGAGAGTGTGGGGAGAATACAGGATAAGGTGAGAATACAGAATAAGGTGAGAGTGAGGGGAGAATACAGGATAAGGTGAGAGGGTGGGCAGCATACAGGATAAGTTGAGAGTGAGGGGAGAATACAGGATGAGGTGAGAGTGTGGGGAGAATACAGTATAAAGTGAGAGTGAGGGGAGAATACAGGATAAGGTGAGAGTGTGGGGAGCATACAGGATAAGTTGAGAGTGTGGGGAGTATACAGGATATGGTGAGAGTGAGGGGAGAATACAGGATAAGTTGAGAGTGAGGGGAGCATACACGATAAGGTGAGAGTGGGGGAGAGCATACAGGGTAAGGTGAGAGTGAGGGGAGAATACAGGATAAGGTGGGAGTGTGGGGAGAATACAGGACAAGGTGAGACTGTGGGGAGAATACAGGATAAAGTGAGAGTGTGGGGAGAATACAGGATAAGGTGAGAGTGAGCGGAGCATACTGGATAAGGTGAGAGTGAGGAGAGAATACAGGATAAGGTGACAGTGTGGGGAGAATACAGGATAAGGTGAGGGTGTGGGGAGCATACAGGATTAGGTGAGAGTGAGGGGAGCATACAGGATAAGGTGAGAGTGTGGGGAGAATACAGGATAAGGTGAGAGTGTGGGGAGCATACAGGATAAGGTGAGAGTGAGGGGAGAATACAGGACAAGGTGAGAGTGTGGGGAGAATACAGGATAAGGTGAGAGAGTGGAGAGAATACAGGATAAGGTGAGAGTGAGGGGAGAATACAGTATAAGGTGAGGGTGTGGGGAGCATACAGGATTAGGTGAGACTGAGGGGAGCATACAGGATAAGGTGAGAGTGTGGGGAGAATACAGGATAAGGTGAGAGTGTGGGGAGCATACAGGATAAGGTGAGAGTGAGCGGAGAATACAGGACAAGGTGAGAGTGTGGGGAGAATACAGGATAAGGTGAGAGTGTGGAGAGAATACAGGATAAGGTGAGAGTGAGGGGAGAATACAGGATAAGGTGAGAGTGTGGGTAGAATACAGGACAAGGTGAGAGTGTGGGGAGAATAAAGGATAAGGTGAGATTGAGGGGAGCATACAGGATAAGGTGAGAGTGTGGGGAGAATACAGGATAAGGTGAGAGTGTGGGGAGAATACAGGATAAGGTGAGAGTGAGGGGAGCATACAGGATAAGGTGAGAGTGAGGGGAGCATACAGGATAAGGTGAGAGTGAGGGGAGCATACAGGATAAGGTGAGAGTGTGGGGAGAATACAGGATAAGGTGAGGGTGTGGGGAGAATACAGGATAAGGTGAGAGTGAGGGGAGAATACAGGATAAGGTGAGAGGGAGGGGAGAATACAGGACAAGGTGAGAGTGAGGGGAGCATACTGGATAAGGTGAGAGTGAGGGGAGAATACAGGACAAGGTGAGAGTGGGGAGCATACAGGATAAGGTGAGAGTGTGGGGAGAATACAGGACAAGATGAGAGTGAGGGGAGAATACAGGACAAGGTGAGAGTGAGGGGAGAATACAGGATAAGGTGAGGGTGAGGGGAGAATACAGGACAAGGTGAGAGTGAGGGGAGAATACAGGACAAGGTGAAAGTGAGGGGAGAATACAGGATAAGGTGAGGGTGAGGGGAGAATACAGGATAAGGTGAGAGTGAGGGGAGCATACAGGATAAGGTGAGAGTGAGGGGAGAATACAGGATAAGATGAGAGTGAGGGGAGAATACAGGATAAGATGAGAGTGAGGGGAGAATACAGGATAAGTTGAGAGTGTGGGGAGCATACAGGATAGGTTGAGGGGAGCATACAGGACAAGGTGAGAGTGAGGGGAGAATACAGGATAAGGTGAGAGTGAGGGAAGAATACAGGACAAGGTGAGAGTGAGGGGAGAATACAGGATAAGTTGAGAGTGTGGGGAGCATACAGGATAGGGTGAGGGGAGCATACAGGACAAGGTGAGAGTGAGGGGAGAATACAGGATAAGGTGAGAGTGTGGGGAGCATACAGGATAAGGTGAGAGTGAGGGGAGAATACAGGATAAGGTGAGAGTGAGGGGAGAATACAGGATAAGGTGAGAGTGTGGGGAGAATACAGGATAAGGTGAGAGTGAGGGAAGCATACAGGATAAGGTGAGAGTGTGGGGAGCATACAGGACAAGGTGAGAGTGTGGGGAGCATACATGATAAGGTGAGAGTGTGGGGAGAATACAGGATAAGGTGAGAGTGTGGAGAGAATACAGGATAAGGTGAGAGGAGAATACAGGATAAGGTGAGAGTGAAGGGAGCATACAGGATAAGGTGAGAGTGAGGGGAGAATAGAGGACAAGGTGAGAGTGAGGGGAGAATACAGGATAAGGTGAGAGTGAGGGGAGAATACAGGATAAGGTGAGAGTGTGGGGAGAATACAGGATAAGGTGAGAGTGTGGGGAGAATACAGGATAAGGTGTGAGTGAGGGGAGAATACAGGATAAGTTGAGAGTGTGGGGAGCATACAGGATAGGGTGAGGGGAGCATACAGGACAAGGTGAGAGTGAGGGGAGCATACAGGACAAGGTGAGAGTGAGGGGAGCATACAGGATAAGGTGAGAGTGTGGGTAGAATGTAGGAAAAGGTGAGAGTGAGGGGAGAATACAGGATAAGGTGAGAGTGTGGGGAGAATACAGGATAAGGTGAGAGTGAGGGGAGAATACAGGATAAGGTGAGAGTGTGGGGAGAATACAGGATAAGGTGAGAGTGTGGGGAGAATACAGGATAAGGTGAGAGTGTGGGGAGAATAAAGGATAAGGTGAGAGTCAGGGGAGCATACAGGATAAGGTGAGAGTGTGGGGAGAATACAGGATAAGGTGAGAGTGTGGGGAGAATACAGGATAAGGTGAGAGTGAGGGGAGCATACAGGATAAGGTGAGAGTGAGGGGAGCATACAGGATAAGGTGAGAGTGAGGGGAGCATACAGGATAAGGTGAGAGTGTGGGGAGAATACAGGATAAGGTGAGGGTGTGGGGAGAATACAGGATAAGGTGAGAGTGAGGGGAGAATACAGGATAAGGTGAGAGTGAGGGGAGAATACAGGACAAGGTGAGAGTGAGGGGAGCATACAGGATAAGGTGAGAGTGAGGGGAGAATACAGGACAAGGTGAGAGTGGTGAGCATACAGGATAAGGTGAGAGTGTGGGGAGAAAAAAGGATAAGGTGAGAGTGAGGGGAGCATACAGGATAAGGTGAGAGTGTGGGGAGAATACAGGATAAGGTGAGAGTGTGGGGAGAATACAGGATAAGGTGAGAGTGAGGGGAGCATACAGGATAAGGTGAGAGTGAGGGGAGAATACAGGATAAGGTGAGAGTGAGGGGAGCATACAGGATAAGGTGAGAGTGAGGGGAGTATACAGGATAAGGTGAGAGTGTGGGGAGAATACAGGATAAGGTGAGGGTGTGGGGAGAATACAGGATAAGGTAAGAGTGAGGAGAGAATACAGGATAAGGTGAGAGTGAGGGGAGAATACAGGACAAAGTGAGAGTGTGGGGAGCATACAGGATAAGGTGAGAGTGTGGGGAGCATACAGGATAGGGTGAGCGGAGAATACAGGATAAGGTGAGAGTGAGGGGAGCATACAGGACAAGGTGAGAGTGAGGGGAGAGTACAGGACAAGGTGAGAGTGTGGGGAGCATACAGGATAAGGTGAGAGTGTGGGGAGCATACAGGATAGGGTGAGCGGAGAATACAGGACAAGGTGAGAGTGAGGGGAGCATACAGGACAAGGTGAGAGTGAGGGGAGAATACAGGATAAGATGAGAGTGAGGGGAGAATACAGGATAAGTTGAGAGTCTGGGGATCATACAGGATAGGGTGAGAGGAGCATACAGGACAAGGTGAGAGTGAGGGGAGAATACAGGATAAGGTGAGGGTGAGGGGAGAATACAGGATAAGGTGAGAGTGAGGGGAGAATACAGGATAAAGTGAGAGTGTGGGGAGCATACAGGATAAGGTGAGAGTGAGGGGAGAATACAGGATACGGTGAGAGTGTGGGGAGAATACGGGATAAGGTGAGAGTGTGGGGAGAATACAGGATAAGGTGAGAGTGAGGGGAGAATACGGGATAAGGTGAGAGTGAGGGGAGAATACGGGATAAGGTGAGAGTGTGGGGAGAATACGGGATAAGGTGAGAGTGAGGGGAGAATACAGGACAAGGTGAGGGTGTGGGGAGAATACAGGACAAGGTGAGAGTGTGGAAAGCATACAGGATAAGGTGAGAGTGAGGGGAGAATACAGGATAAGTTGAGAGTGAGGGGAGCATACAGGATAAGGAGAGAGTGGGGGAGAGCATACAGGGTAAGGTGAGAGTGTGGGGAGCAGACAGGATGAGGTGAGAGTGTGGGGAGCATACAGGACAAGGTGAGAGTGAGGGGAGAATACAGGACAAGGTAAGAGTGTGGGGAGCATACAGGATAAGGTGAGAGTGAGGGGAGAATACAGGATAAGGTGAGAGTGTGGGGAGCATACAGGATAAGGTGAGAGTGTGGGGAGCATACAGGATAAGGTGAGAGTGAGGGGAGAATACAGGATATGGTGAGAGTGGGGAGAATACAGGATAAAGTGAGAGGGTGGGCAGCATACAGGATAAGGTGAGAGTGAGGGGAGAATACAGGATGAGGTGAGAGTGTGGGGAGAATACAGGATAAGGTGAGAGTGAGGGGAGAATACAGGATAAGGTGAGGGTGTGGGGAGAATACAGGATAAGGTGAGAGTGAGGGGAGAATACAGGATAAGGTGAGAGTGAGGGAAGAATACAGGACAAGGTGAGAGTGAGGGGAGAATACAGGATAAGTTGAGAGTGTGGAGAGAATACAGGATAAGGTGAGAGGAGAATACAGGATAAGGTGAGAGTGAAGGGAGCATATAGGATAAGGTGAGAGTGAGGGGAGAATAGAGGACAAGGTGAGAGTGAGGGGAGAATACAGGATAAGGTGAGAGTGAGGGGAGAATACAGGATAAGGTGAGAGTGTGGGGAGAATACAGGATAAGGTGAGAGTGTGGGGAGAATACAGGATAAGGTGTGAGTGAGGGGAGAATACAGGATAAGTTGAGAGTGTGGGGAGCATACAGGATAGGGTGAGGGGAGCATACAGGACAAGGTGAGAGTGAGGGGAGCATACAGGACAAGGTGAGAGTGAGGGGAGCATACAGGATAAGGTGAGAGTGTGGGTAGAATGCAGGAAAAGGTGAGAGTGAGGGGAGAATACAGGATAAGGTGAGAGTGTGGGGAGAATACAGGATAAGGTGAGAGTGAGGGGAGAATACAGGATAAGGTGAGAGTGTGGGGAGAATACAGGATAAGGTGAGAGTGTGGGGAGAATACAGGATAAGGTGAGAGTGTGGGGAGAATAAAGGATAAGGTGAGAGTGAGGGGAGCATACAGGATAAGGTGAGAGTGTGGGGAGAATACAGGATAAGTTGAGAGTGTGGGGAGAATACAGGATAAGGTGAGAGTGAGGGGAGCATACAGGATAAGGTGAGAGTGAGGGGAGCATACAGGATAAGGTGAGAGTGAGGGGAGCATACAGGATAAGGTGAGAGTGTGGGGAGAATACAGGATAAGGTGAGGGTGTGGGGAGAATACAGGATAAGGTGAGAGTGAGGGGAGAATACAGGATAAGGTGAGAGTGAGGGGAGAATACAGGACAAGGTGAGAGTGAGGGGAGCATACAGGATAAGGTGAGAGTGAGGGGAGAATACAGGACAAGGTGAGAGTGGGGAGCATACAGGATAAGGTGAGAGTGTGGGGGAGAATACAGGATAAGGTGAGAGTGTGGGGAGAATAAAGGATAAGGTGAGAGTGAGGGGAGCATACAGGATAAGGTGAGAGTGGTGGGGAGAATACAGGATAAGGTGAGAGTGTGGGGAGAATACAGGATAAGGTGAGAGTGAGGGGAGCATACAGGATAAGGTGAGAGTGAGGGGAGAATACAGGATAAGGTGAGAGTGAGGGGAGCATACAGGATAAGGTGAGAGTGAGGGGAGTATACAGGATAAGGTGAGAGTGTGGGGAGAATACAGGATAAGGTGAGGGTGTGGGGAGAATACAGGATAAGGTGAGAGTGAGGAGAGAATACAGGATAAGGTGAGAGTGAGGGAGAATACAGGACAAAGTGAGAGTGTGGGGAGCATACAGGATAAGGTGAGAGTGTGGGGAGTATACAGGATAGGGTGAGCGGAGAATACAGGATAAGGTGAGAGTGAGGGGAGCATACAGGACAAGGTGAGAGTAAGGGGAGAGTACAGGACAAGGTGAGAGTGTGGGGAGCATACAGGATAAGGTGAGAGTGTGGGGAGCATACAGGATAGGGTGAGCGGAAAATACAGGACAAGGTGAGAGTGAGGGGAGCATACAGGACAAGGTGAGAGTGAGGGGAGAATACAGGATAAGATGAGAGTGAGGGGAGAATACAGGATAAGTTGAGAGTCTGGGGATCATACAGGATAGGGTGAGAGGAGCATACAGGACAAGGTGAGAGTGAGGGGAGAATACAGGATAAGGTGAGGGTGAGGGGAGAATACAGGATAAGGTGAGAGTGAGGGGAGAATACAGGATAAAGTGAGAGTGTGGGGAGCATACAGGATAAGGTGAGAGTGAGGGGAGAATACAGGATACGGTGAGAGTGTGGGGAGAATACGGGATAAGGTGAGAGTGTGGGGAGAATACAGGATAAGGTGAGAGTGAGGGGAGAATACGGGATAAGGTGAGAGTGAGGGGAGAATACGGGATAAGGTGAGAGTGTGGGGAGAATACGGGATAAGGTGAGAGTGAGGGGAGAATACAGGACAAGGTGAGGGTGTGGGGAGAATACAGGACAAGGTGAGAGTGTGGAAAGCATACAGGATAAGGTGAGAGTGAGGGGAGAATACAGGATAAGTTGAGAGTGAGGGGAGCATACAGGATAAGGAGAGAGTGGGGGAGAGCATACAGGGTAAGGTGAGAGTGTGGGGAGCAGACAGGATGAGGTGAGAGTGTGGGGAGCATACAGGACAAGGTGAGAGTGAGGGGAGAATACAGGACAAGGTAAGAGTGTGGGGAGCATACAGGATAAGGTGAGAGTGAGGGGAGAATACAGGATAAGGTGAGAGTGTGGGGAGCATACAGGATAAGGTGAGAGTGTGGGGAGCATACAGGATAAGGTGAGAGTGAGGGGAGAATACAGGATATGGTGAGAGTGGGGAGAATACAGGATAAAGTGAGAGGGTGGGCAGCATACAGGATAAGGTGAGAGTGAGGGGAGAATACAGGATGAGGTGAGAGTGTGGGGAGAATACAGGATAAGGTGAGAGTGAGGGGAGAATACAGGATAAGGTGAGGGTGTGGGGAGAATACAGGATAAGGTGAGAGTGAGGGGAGAATACAGGATAAGGTGAGAGTGAGGGGAGAATACAGGACAAGGTGAGAGTGAGGGAGCATACAGGATAAGGTGAGAGTGAGGGGAGAATACAGGACAAGGTGAGAGTGGGGAGCATACAGGATAAGGTGAGAGTGTGGGGAGAATACAGGATAAGGTGAGAGTGTGGGGAGAATAAAGGATAAGGTGAGAGTGAGGGGAGCATACAGGATAAGGTGAGAGTGTGGGGAGAATACAGGATAAGGTGAGAGTGTGGGGAGAATACAGGATAAGGTGAGAGTGAGGGGAGCATACAGGATAAGGTGAGAGTCAGGGGAGAATACAGGATAAGGTGAGAGTGAGGGGAGCATACAGGATAAGGTGAGAGTGAGGGGAGTATACAGGATAAGGTGAGAGTGTGGGGAGAATACAGGATAAGGTGAGAGTGAGGGGAGAATACAGGACAAAGTGAGAGTGTGGGGAGCATACAGGATAGGTGAGAGTGTGGTGAGCATACAGGATAGGGTGAGCGGAGAATACAGGATAAGGTGAGAGTGAGGGGAGCATACAGGACATGGTGAGAGTGTGGGGAGCATACAGGATAAGGTGAGAGTGTGGGGAGCATACAGGATAGGGTGAGCGGAGAATACAGGACAAGGTGAGAGTGAGGGGAGCATACAGGACAAGGTGAGAGTGAGGGGAGAATACAGGATAAGGTGAGAGTGAGGGGAGCATACAGGATAAGGTGAGAGTGAGGGGAGCATACAGGATAAGGTGAGAGTTAGGGGAGCATACAGGATAAGGTGAGAGTGTGGGGAGAATACAGGATAAGGTGAGGGTGTGGGGAGAATACAGGATAAGGTGAGAGTGAGGGGAGAATACAGGATAAGGTGAGAGGGAGGGGAGAATACAGGACAAGGTGAGAGTGAGGGGAGCATACTGGATAAGGTGAGAGTGAGGGGAGAATACAGGACAAGGTGAGAGTGGGGAGCATACAGGATAAGGTGAGAGTGTGGGGAGAATACAGGACAAGATGAGAGTGAGGGGAGAATACAGGACAAGGTGAGAGTGAGGGGAGAATACAGGATAAGGTGAGGGTGAGGGGAGAATACAGGACAAGGTGAGAGTGAGGGGAGAATACAGGACAAGGTGAAAGTGAGGGGAGAATACAGGATAAGGTGAGGGTGAGGGGAGAATACAGGATAAGGTGAGAGTGAGGGGAGCATACAGGATAAGGTGAGAGTGAGGGGAGAATACAGGATAAGATGAGAGTGAGGGGAGAATACAGGATAAGATGAGAGTGAGGGGAGAATACAGGATAAGTTGAGAGTGTGGGGAGCATACAGGATAGGTTGAGGGGAGCATACAGGACAAGGTGAGAGTGAGGGGAGAATACAGGATAAGGTGAGAGTGAGGGAAGAATACAGGACAAGGTGAGAGTGAGGGGAGAATACAGGATAAGTTGAGAGTGTGGGGAGCATACAGGATAGGGTGAGGGGAGCATACAGGACAAGGTGAGAGTGAGGGGAGAATACAGGATAAGGTGAGAGTGTGGGGAGCATACAGGATAAGGTGAGAGTGAGGGGAGAATACAGGATAAGGTGAGAGTGAGGGGAGAATACAGGATAAGGTGAGAGTGTGGGGAGAATACAGGATAAGGTGAGAGTGAGGGAAGCATACAGGATAAGGTGAGAGTGTGGGGAGCATACAGGACAAGGTGAGAGTGTGGGGAGCATACATGATAAGGTGAGAGTGTGGGGAGAATACAGGATAAGGTGAGAGTGTGGAGAGAATACAGGATAAGGTGAGAGGAGAATACAGGATAAGGTGAGAGTGAAGGGAGCATACAGGATAAGGTGAGAGTGAGGGGAGAATAGAGGACAAGGTGAGAGTGAGGGGAGAATACAGGATAAGGTGAGAGTGAGGGGAGAATACAGGATAAGGTGAGAGTGTGGGGAGAATACAGGATAAGGTGAGAGTGTGGGGAGAATACAGGATAAGGTGTGAGTGAGGGGAGAATACAGGATAAGTTGAGAGTGTGGGGAGCATACAGGATAGGGTGAGGGGAGCATACAGGACAAGGTGAGAGTGAGGGGAGCATACAGGACAAGGTGAGAGTGAGGGGAGCATACAGGATAAGGTGAGAGTGTGGGTAGAATGTAGGAAAAGGTGAGAGTGAGGGGAGAATACAGGATAAGGTGAGAGTGTGGGGAGAATACAGGATAAGGTGAGAGTGAGGGGAGAATACAGGATAAGGTGAGAGTGTGGGGAGAATACAGGATAAGGTGAGAGTGTGGGGAGAATACAGGATAAGGTGAGAGTGTGGGGAGAATAAAGGATAAGGTGAGAGTGAGGGGAGCATACAGGATAAGGTGAGAGTGTGGGGAGAATACAGGATAAGGTGAGAGTGTGGGGAGAATACAGGATAAGGTGAGAGTGAGGGGAGCATACAGGATAAGGTGAGAGTGAGGGGAGCATACAGGATAAGGTGAGAGTGAGGGGAGCATACAGGATAAGGTGAGAGTGTGGGGAGAATAAAGGATAAGGTGAGGGTGTGGGGAGAATACAGGATAAGGTGAGAGTGAGGGGAGAATACAGGATAAGGTGAGAGTGAGGGGAGAATACAGGACAAGGTGAGAGTGAGGGGAGCATACAGGATAAGGTGAGAGTGAGGGGAGAATACAGGACAAGGTGAGAGTGGTGAGCATACAGGATAAGGTGAGAGTGTGGGGAGAAAAAAGGATAAGGTGAGAGTGAGGGGAGCATACAGGATAAGGTGAGAGTGTGGGGAGAATACAGGATAAGGTGAGAGTGTGGGGAGAATACAGGATAAGGTGAGAGTGAGGGGAGCATACAGGATAAGGTGAGAGTGAGGGGAGAATACAGGATAAGGTGAGAGTGAGGGGAGCATACAGGATAAGGTGAGAGTGAGGGGAGTATACAGGATAAGGTGAGAGTGTGGGGAGAATACAGGATAAGGTGAGGGTGTGGGGAGAATACAGGATAAGGTAAGAGTGAGGAGAGAATACAGGATAAGGTGAGAGTGAGGGGAGAATACAGGACAAAGTGAGAGTGTGGGGAGCATACAGGATAAGGTGAGAGTGTGGGGAGCATACAGGATAGGGTGAGCGGAGAATACAGGATAAGGTGAGAGTGAGGGGAGCATACAGGACAAGGTGAGAGTGAGGGGAGAGTACAGGACAAGGTGAGAGTGTGGGGAGCATACAGGATAAGGTGAGAGTGTGGGGAGCATACAGGATAGGGTGAGCGGAGAATACAGGACAAGGTGAGAGTGAGGGGAGCATACAGGACAAGGTGAGAGTGAGGGGAGAATACAGGATAAGATGAGAGTGAGGGGAGAATACAGGATAAGTTGAGAGTCTGGGGATCATACAGGATAGGGTGAGAGGAGCATACAGGACAAGGTGAGAGTGAGGGGAGAATACAGGATAAGGTGAGGGTGAGGGGAGAATACAGGATAAGGTGAGAGTGAGGGGAGAATACAGGATAAAGTGAGAGTGTGGGGAGCATACAGGATAAGGTGAGAGTGAGGGGAGAATACAGGATACGGTGAGAGTGTGGGGAGAATACGGGATAAGGTGAGAGTGTGGGGAGAATACAGGATAAGGTGAGAGTGAGGGGAGAATACGGGATAAGGTGAGAGTGAGGGGAGAATACGGGATAAGGTGAGAGTGTGGGGAGAATACGGGATAAGGTGAGAGTGAGGGGAGAATACAGGACAAGGTGAGGGTGTGGGGAGAATACAGGACAAGGTGAGAGTGTGGAAAGCATACAGGATAAGGTGAGAGTGAGGGGAGAATACAGGATAAGTTGAGAGTGAGGGGAGCATACAGGATAAGGAGAGAGTGGGGGAGAGCATACAGGGTAAGGTGAGAGTGTGGGGAGCAGACAGGATGAGGTGAGAGTGTGGGGAGCATACAGGACAAGGTGAGAGTGAGGGGAGAATACAGGACAAGGTAAGAGTGTGGGGAGCATACAGGATAAGGTGAGAGTGAGGGGAGAATACAGGATAAGGTGAGAGTGTGGGGAGCATACAGGATAAGGTGAGAGTGTGGGGAGCATACAGGATAAGGTGAGAGTGAGGGGAGAATACAGGATATGGTGAGAGTGGGGAGAATACAGGATAAAGTGAGAGGGTGGGCAGCATACAGGATAAGGTGAGAGTGAGGGGAGAATACAGGATGAGGTGAGAGTGTGGGGAGAATACAGGATAAGGTGAGAGTGAGGGGAGAATACAGGATAAGGTGAGAGTGAGGGAAGAATACAGGACAAGGTGAGAGTGAGGGGAGAATACAGGATAAGTTGAGAGTGTGGGGAGCATACAGGATAGGGTGAGGGGAGCATACAGGACAAGGTGAGAGTGAGGGGAGAATACAGGATAAGGTGAGAGTGTGGGGAGCATACAGGATAAGGTGAGAGTGAGGGGAGAATACAGGATAAGGTGAGAGTGAGGGGAGAATACAGGATAAGGTGAGAGTGTGGGGAGAATACAGGATAAGGTGAGAGTGAGGGAAGCATACAGGATAAGGTGAGAGTGTGGGGAGCATACAGGACAAGGTGAGAGTGTGGGGAGCATACATGATAAGGTGAGAGTGTGGGGAGAATACAGGATAAGGTGAGAGTGTGGAGAGAATACAGGATAAGGTGAGAGGAGAATACAGGATAAGGTGAGAGTGAAGGGAGCATACAGGATAAGGTGAGAGTGAGGGGAGAATAGAGGACAAGGTGAGAGTGAGGGGAGAATACAGGATAAGGTGAGAGTGAGGGGAGAATACAGGATAAGGTGAGAGTGTGGGGAGAATACAGGATAAGGTGAGAGTGTGGGGAGAATACAGGATAAGGTGTGAGTGAGGGGAGAATACAGGATAAGTTGAGAGTGTGGGGAGCATACAGGATAGGGTGAGGGGAGCATACAGGACAAGGTGAGAGTGAGGGGAGCATACAGGACAAGGTGAGAGTGAGGGGAGCATACAGGATAAGGTGAGAGTGTGGGTAGAATGTAGGAAAAGGTGAGAGTGAGGGGAGAATACAGGATAAGGTGAGAGTGTGGGGAGAATACAGGATAAGGTGAGAGTGAGGGGAGAATACAGGATAAGGTGAGAGTGTGGGGAGAATACAGGATAAGGTGAGAGTGTGGGGAGAATACAGGATAAGGTGAGAGTGTGGGGAGAATAAAGGATAAGGTGAGAGTGAGGGGAGCATACAGGATAAGGTGAGAGTGTGGGGAGAATACAGGATAAGGTGAGAGTGTGGGGAGAATACAGGATAAGGTGAGAGTGAGGGGAGCATACAGGATAAGGTGAGAGTGAGGGGAGCATACAGGATAAGGTGAGAGTGAGGGGAGCATACAGGATAAGGTGAGAGTGTGGGGAGAATAAAGGATAAGGTGAGGGTGTGGGGAGAATACAGGATAAGGTGAGAGTGAGGGGAGAATACAGGATAAGGTGAGAGTGAGGGGAGAATACAGGACAAGGTGAGAGTGAGGGGAGCATACAGGATAAGGTGAGAGTGAGGGGAGAATACAGGACAAGGTGAGAGTGGTGAGCATACAGGATAAGGTGAGAGTGTGGGGAGAAAAAAGGATAAGGTGAGAGTGAGGGGAGCATACAGGATAAGGTGAGAGTGTGGGGAGAATACAGGATAAGGTGAGAGTGTGGGGAGAATACAGGATAAGGTGAGAGTGAGGGGAGCATACAGGATAAGGTGAGAGTGAGGGGAGAATACAGGATAAGGTGAGAGTGAGGGGAGCATACAGGATAAGGTGAGAGTGAGGGGAGTATACAGGATAAGGTGAGAGTGTGGGGAGAATACAGGATAAGGTGAGGGTGTGGGGAGAATACAGGATAAGGTAAGAGTGAGGAGAGAATACAGGATAAGGTGAGAGTGAGGGGAGAATACAGGACAAAGTGAGAGTGTGGGGAGCATACAGGATAAGGTGAGAGTGTGGGGAGCATACAGGATAGGGTGAGCGGAGAATACAGGATAAGGTGAGAGTGAGGGGAGCATACAGGACAAGGTGAGAGTGAGGGGAGAGTACAGGACAAGGTGAGAGTGTGGGGAGCATACAGGATAAGGTGAGAGTGTGGGGAGCATACAGGATAGGGTGAGCGGAGAATACAGGACAAGGTGAGAGTGAGGGGAGCATACAGGACAAGGTGAGAGTGAGGGGAGAATACAGGATAAGATGAGAGTGAGGGGAGAATACAGGATAAGTTGAGAGTCTGGGGATCATACAGGATAGGGTGAGAGGAGCATACAGGACAAGGTGAGAGTGAGGGGAGAATACAGGATAAGGTGAGGGTGAGGGGAGAATACAGGATAAGGTGAGAGTGAGGGGAGAATACAGGATAAAGTGAGAGTGTGGGGAGCATACAGGATAAGGTGAGAGTGAGGGGAGAATACAGGATACGGTGAGAGTGTGGGGAGAATACGGGATAAGGTGAGAGTGTGGGGAGAATACAGGATAAGGTGAGAGTGAGGGGAGAATACGGGATAAGGTGAGAGTGAGGGGAGAATACGGGATAAGGTGAGAGTGTGGGGAGAATACGGGATAAGGTGAGAGTGAGGGGAGAATACAGGACAAGGTGAGGGTGTGGGGAGAATACAGGACAAGGTGAGAGTGTGGAAAGCATACAGGATAAGGTGAGAGTGAGGGGAGAATACAGGATAAGTTGAGAGTGAGGGGAGCATACAGGATAAGGAGAGAGTGGGGGAGAGCATACAGGGTAAGGTGAGAGTGTGGGGAGCAGACAGGATGAGGTGAGAGTGTGGGGAGCATACAGGACAAGGTGAGAGTGAGGGGAGAATACAGGACAAGGTAAGAGTGTGGGGAGCATACAGGATAAGGTGAGAGTGAGGGGAGAATACAGGATAAGGTGAGAGTGTGGGGAGCATACAGGATAAGGTGAGAGTGTGGGGAGCATACAGGATAAGGTGAGAGTGAGGGGAGAATACAGGATATGGTGAGAGTGGGGAGAATACAGGATAAAGTGAGAGGGTGGGCAGCATACAGGATAAGGTGAGAGTGAGGGGAGAATACAGGATGAGGTGAGAGTGTGGGGAGAATACAGGATAAGGTGAGAGTGAGGGGAGAATACAGGATAAGGTGAGGGTGTGGGGAGAATACAGGATAAGGTGAGAGTGAGGGGAGAATACAGGATCAGGTGAGAGTGAGGGAAGAATACAGGACAAGGTGAGAGTGAGGGGAGAATACAGGATAAGTTGAGAGTGTGGAGAGAATACAGGATAAGGTGAGAGGAGAATACAGGATAAGGTGAGAGTGAAGGGAGCATACAGGATAAGGTGAGAGTGAGGGGAGAATAGAGGACAAGGTGAGAGTGAGGGGAGAATACAGGATAAGGTGAGAGTGAGGGGAGAATACAGGATAAGGTGAGAGTGTGGGGAGAATACAGGATAAGGTGAGAGTGTGGGGAGAATACAGGATAAGGTGTGAGTGAGGGGAGAATACAGGATAAGTTGAGAGTGTGGGGAGCATACAGGATAGGGTGAGGGGAGCATACAGGACAAGGTGAGAGTGAGGGGAGCATACAGGACAAGGTGAGAGTGAGGGGAGCATACAGGATAAGGTGAGAGTGTGGGTAGAATGCAGGAAAAGGTGAGAGTGAGGGGAGAATACAGGATAAGGTGAGAGTGTGGGGAGAATACAGGATAAGGTGAGAGTGAGGGGAGAATACAGGATAAGGTGAGAGTGTGGGGAGAATACAGGATAAGGTGAGAGTGTGGGGAGAATACAGGATAAGGTGAGAGTGTGGGGAGAATAAAGGATAAGGTGAGAGTGAGGGGAGCATACAGGATAAGGTGAGAGTGTGGGGAGAATACAGGATAAGGTGAGAGTGTGGGGAGAATACAGGATAAGGTGAGAGTGAGGGGAGCATACAGGATAAGGTGAGAGTGAGGGGAGCATACAGGATAAGGTGAGAGTGAGGGGAGCATACAGGATAAGGTGAGAGTGTGGGGAGAATACAGGATAAGGTGAGGGTGTGGGGAGAATACAGGATAAGGTGAGAGTGAGGGGAGAATACAGGATAAGGTGAGAGTGAGGGGAGAATACAGGACAAGGTGAGAGTGAGGGGAGCATACAGGATAAGGTGAGAGTGAGGGGAGAATACAGGACAAGGTGAGAGTGGGGAGCATACAGGATAAGGTGAGAGTGTGGGGAGAATACAGGATAAGGTGAGAGTGTGGGGAGAATAAAGGATAAGGTGAGAGTGAGGGGAGCATACAGGATAAGGTGAGAGTGTGGGGAGAATACAGGATAAGGTGAGAGTGTGGGGAGAATACAGGATAAGGTGAGAGTGAGGGGAGCATACAGGATAAGGTGAGAGTGAGGGGAGAATACAGGATAAGGTGAGAGTGAGGGGAGCATACAGGATAAGGTGAGAGTGAGGGGAGTATACAGGATAAGGTGAGAGTGTGGGGAGAATACAGGATAAGGTGAGGGTGTGGGGAGAATACAGGATAAGGTGAGAGTGAGGAGAGAATACAGGATAAGGTGAGAGTGAGGGGAGAATACAGGACAAAGTGAGAGTGTGGGGAGCATACAGGATAAGGTGAGAGTGTGGGGAGTATACAGGATAGGGTGAGCGGAGAATACAGGATAAGGTGAGAGTGAGGGGAGCATACAGGACAAGGTGAGAGTAAGGGGAGAGTACAGGACAAGGTGAGAGTGTGGGGAGCATACAGGATAAGGTGAGAGTGTGGGGAGCATACAGGATAGGGTGAGCGGAAAATACAGGACAAGGTGAGAGTGAGGGGAGCATACAGGACAAGGTGAGAGTGAGGGGAGAATACAGGATAAGATGAGAGTGAGGGGAGAATACAGGATAAGTTGAGAGTCTGGGGATCATACAGGATAGGGTGAGAGGAGCATACAGGACAAGGTGAGAGTGAGGGGAGAATACAGGATAAGGTGAGGGTGAGGGGAGAATACAGGATAAGGTGAGAGTGAGGGGAGAATACAGGATAAAGTGAGAGTGTGGGGAGCATACAGGATAAGGTGAGAGTGAGGGGAGAATACAGGATACGGTGAGAGTGTGGGGAGAATACGGGATAAGGTGAGAGTGTGGGGAGAATACAGGATAAGGTGAGAGTGAGGGGAGAATACGGGATAAGGTGAGAGTGAGGGGAGAATACGGGATAAGGTGAGAGTGTGGGGAGAATACGGGATAAGGTGAGAGTGAGGGGAGAATACAGGACAAGGTGAGGGTGTGGGGAGAATACAGGACAAGGTGAGAGTGTGGAAAGCATACAGGATAAGGTGAGAGTGAGGGGAGAATACAGGATAAGTTGAGAGTGAGGGGAGCATACAGGATAAGGAGAGAGTGGGGGAGAGCATACAGGGTAAGGTGAGAGTGTGGGGAGCAGACAGGATGAGGTGAGAGTGTGGGGAGCATACAGGACAAGGTGAGAGTGAGGGGAGAATACAGGACAAGGTAAGAGTGTGGGGAGCATACAGGATAAGGTGAGAGTGAGGGGAGAATACAGGATAAGGTGAGAGTGTGGGGAGCATACAGGATAAGGTGAGAGTGTGGGGAGCATACAGGATAAGGTGAGAGTGAGGGGAGAATACAGGATATGGTGAGAGTGGGGAGAATACAGGATAAAGTGAGAGGGTGGGCAGCATACAGGATAAGGTGAGAGTGAGGGGAGAATACAGGATGAGGTGAGAGTGTGGGGAGAATACAGGATAAGGTGAGAGTGAGGGGAGAATACAGGATAAGGTGAGGGTGTGGGGAGAATACAGGATAAGGTGAGAGTGAGGGGAGAATACAGGATAAGGTGAGAGTGAGGGGAGAATACAGGACAAGGTGAGAGTGAGGGAGCATACAGGATAAGGTGAGAGTGAGGGGAGAATACAGGACAAGGTGAGAGTGGGGAGCATACAGGATAAGGTGAGAGTGTGGGGAGAATACAGGATAAGGTGAGAGTGTGGGGAGAATAAAGGATAAGGTGAGAGTGAGGGGAGCATACAGGATAAGGTGAGAGTGTGGGGAGAATACAGGATAAGGTGAGAGTGTGGGGAGAATACAGGATAAGGTGAGAGTGAGGGGAGCATACAGGATAAGGTGAGAGTGAGGGGAGAATACAGGATAAGGTGAGAGTGAGGGGAGCATACAGGATAAGGTGAGAGTGAGGGGAGTATACAGGATAAGGTGAGAGTGTGGGGAGAATACAGGATAAGGTGAGAGTGAGGGGAGAATACAGGACAAAGTGAGAGTGTGGGGAGCATACAGGATAGGTGAGAGTGTGGTGAGCATACAGGATAGGGTGAGCGGAGAATACAGGATAAGGTGAGAGTGAGGGGAGCATACAGGACATGGTGAGAGTGTGGGGAGCATACAGGATAAGGTGAGAGTGTGGGGAGCATACAGGATAGGGTGAGCGGAGAATACAGGACAAGGTGAGAGTGAGGGGAGCATACAGGACAAGGTGAGAGTGAGGGGAGAATACAGGATAAGATGAGAGTGAGGGGAGAATACAGGATAAGTTGAGAGTATGGGGATCATACAGGATAGGGTGAGAGGAGCATACAGGACAAGGTGAGAGTGAGGGGAGAATACAGGATAAGGTGAGGGTGAGGGGAGAATACAGGATAAGGTGAGAGTGTGGGGAGCACACAGGATAAGGTGAGAGTGAGTGGAGAATACAGGATAAGGTCAGAGTGTGGGGAGCATACAGGATGAGGTGAGAGTGTGGGGAGAATACAGGATAAGGTGAGAGTGAGGGGAGAATACAGGATAAGGTGAGAATGTGGGGAGAATACAGGATAAAGTGAGAGTGTGGGGAGCATACAGGATAAGGTGAGAGAGGGGAGCATACAGGATAAGGTGAGAGTGAGGGGAGAATACAGGATAAGGTGTGAGTGTGGGGAGCATACAGGATAAGGTGAGAGTGAGGGGAGAATACAGGATATGGTGAGAGTGGGGAGAATACATGATAAAGTGAGAGGGTGGGCAGCATACAGGATAAGGTGAGAGTGAGGGGAGAATACAGGATGAGGTGAGAGTGTGGGGAGAATACAGGATAAGGTGAGAGTGAGGGGAGAATACAGGATAAGGTGAGGGTGTGGGGAGAATACAGGATAAGGTGAGAGTGAGGGGAGAATACAGGATAAGGTGAGAGTGAGGGGAGAATACAGGACAAGGTGAGAGTGAGGGGAGCATACAGGATAAGGTGAGAGTGAGGGGAGAATACAGGACAAGGTGAGAGTGGGGAGCATACAGGATAAGGTGAGAGTGTGGGGAGAATACAGGATAAGGTGAGAGTGTGGGGAGAATAAAGGATAAGGTGAGAGTGAGGGGAGCATACAGGATAAGGTGAGAGTGTGGGGAGAATACAGGATAAGGTGAGAGTGAGGAGAGAATACAGGATAAGGTGAGAGTGAGGGGAGAATACAGGACAAAGTGAGAGTGTGGGGAGCATACAGGATAGGTGAGAGTGTGGTGAGCATACAGGATAGGGTGAGCGGAGAATACAGGATAAGGTGAGAGTGAGGGGAGCATACAGGACATGGTGAGAGTGTGGGGAGCATACAGGATAAGGTGAGAGTGTGGGGAGCATACAGGATAGGGTGAGCGGAGAATACAGGACAAGGTGAGAGTGAGGGGAGCATACAGGACAAGGTGAGAGTGAGGGGAGAATACAGGATAAGATGAGAGTGAGGGGAGAATACAGGATAAGTTGAGAGTCTGGGGATCATACAGGATAGGGTGAGAGGAGCATACAGGACAAGGTGAGAGTGAGGGGAGAATACAGGATAAGGTGAGGGTGAGGGGAGAATACAGGATAAGGTGAGAGTGTGGGGAGCACACAGGATAAGGTGAGAGTGAGTGGAGAATACAGGATAAGGTCAGAGTGTGGGGAGCATACAGGATGAGGTGAGAGTGTCGGGAGAATACAGGATAAGGTGAGAGTGAGGGGAGAATACAGGATAAGGTGAGAGTGTGGGGAGAATACAGGATAAAGTGAGAGTGTGGGGAGCATACAGGATAAGGTGAGAGAGGGGAGCATACAGGATAAGGTGAGAGTGAGGGGAGAATACAGGATAAGGTGTGAGTGTGGGGAGCATACAGGATGAGGTGAGAGTGAGGGGAGAATACAGGATAAGGTGAGAGTGTTGGGAGAATACAGGATAAGGTGAGAGTGTGGCGAGCATACAGGATAAGGTGAGAGTGTCGGGAGAATACAGGATAAGGTGAGAGTGTGGGGAGCATACAGGATAATGTGAGAGTGAGGGGAGAATACAGGATAAGGTGAGAGTGAGGGGAGAATACAGGATAAAGTGAGAGTGTGGGGAGCATACAGGATAAGGTGAGAGTGAGGGGAGAATACAGGATACGGTGAGAGTGTGGGGAGAATACGGGATAAGGTGAGAGTGTGGGGAGAATACAGGATAAGGTGAGAGTGAGGGGAGAATACGGGATAAGGTGAGAGTGAGGGGAGAATACGGGATAAGGTGAGAGTGTGGGGAGAATACAGGATAAGGTGAGAGTGAGGGGAGAATACAGGACAAGGTGAGGGTGTGGGGAGAATACAGGACAAGGTGAGAGTGTGGAGAGCATACAGGATAAGGTGAGAGTGAGGGGAGAATACAGGATAAGTTGAGAGTGAGGGGAGCATACAGGATAAGGAGAGAGTGGGGGAGAGCATACAGGGTAAGGTGAGAGTGTGGGGAGCAGACAGGATGAGGTGAGAGTGTGGGGAGCATACAGGACAAGGTGAGAGTGAGGGGAGAATACAGGACAAGGTAAGAGTGTGGGGAGCATACAGGATAAGGTGAGAGTGAGGGGAGAATACAGGATAAGGTGAGAGTGTGGGGAGCATACAGGATAAGGTGAGAGTGTGGGGAGCATACAGGATAAGGTGAGAATGAGGGGAGAATACAGGATATGGTGAGAGTGGGGAGAATACAGGATAAAGTGAGAGGGTGGGCAGCATACAGGATAAGGTGAGAGTGAGGGGAGAATACAGGATGAGGTGAGAGTGTGGGGAGAATACAGGATAAGGTGAGAGTGAGGGGAGAACACAAGATAAGGTGATAGTGTGGGGAGCATACAGGATAAGTTGAGAGTGTGGGGAGTATACAGGATAAGGTGAGAGTGAGGGGAGAATACAGGATAAGGTGAGAGTGTGGGGAGCATACAGGATAAGGTGAGTGTGTGGGGAGCATACAGGATCAGGTGAGAGTGAGGGGAGAATACAGGATAAGGTGATAGTGTGGGGAGAATACAGGATAAGGTGACAGTGTGGGGAGAATACAGGATAAAGTGAGAGTGTGGGGAGTATACAGGATAAGGTGAGAGTGTGGGGAGAATAAAGGATAAGGTGAGAGTGTGGGGAGAATACGGGATAAGGTGAGAGTGTGGGGAGAATACGGGATAAGGTGAGAGTGAGGGGAGCATACCGGATAAGGGGAGAGTGAGGGGAGAATACAGGATAAGGTGAGAGTGAAGGGAGAATACGGGATAAGGTGAGAGTGTGGGGAGAATACGGGATAAGGTGAGAGTGAGGGGAGAATACAGGACAAGGTGAGGGTATGGGTAGAATACTGGACAAGGTGAGAGTGTGGGGAGCATACAGGATAAGGTTTGAGTGACGGTAGAATACAGGATAAGGTGAGAGTGAGGGGATAATACATGATAAGGTGAGAGTGTGGGGAGAATAAAGGATAAGGTGAGAGTGTGGGGAGAATACATGACAAAGTGAGAGTGTGGGGAGAATACAGGATAAGGTGAGAGTGGGGGATAATACAGGATAAGGTTTGAGTGACGGTAGAATACAGGATAAGGTGAGAGTGAGGGGATAATACAGGATAAGGTGAGAGTGAGGGGAGCATACAGGGTAAGCTGAGAGTGAGGGGAGCAGACAGGATAAGGTGAGAGTGAGGGGAGCATACAGGATAAGGTGAGAGTGGGGTAGAGCATACAGGATAAGGTGAGAGTGAGGGGAGCATACAGGATAAGGTGAGAGTGAGGGGAACATACAGGATAAGGTGAGAGGGGAGGAGAGCATACAGGGTAAGGTGAGAGAGGGGGAGAGCATAAAGGATAAGGTGAGGTGTGGGGAGCATACAGGAAAAGGTGAGAGCGAGGGGAGCATAGAGGATAAGGTGAGAGTGTGGGGAGCACACAGGATAAGGTGAGGGTGTGGGGAGCATACAGGGTAAGGTGAGAGTGAGGGGAGAATACAGGATAAGGTGAGAGCGAGGGGAGCATACATTGTAATGTGAGAGTGTGGGGAGCATACAGGAAAAGGTGAGAGTGAGGGGAGCATACAGGTTAAGGTGAGAGCGAGGGGAGCATACAGGATAAGGTGAGAGAGGGGGAGAGCATACAGGATATGGTGAGAGTGTGGGGAGCATACAGGATAAGGTGAGAGTGTGGGGAGAATACAGGATAAGGTGAGAGTGTGGGGAGCATACAGGATAAGGTGAGAGTGAGGGGAGAATACAGGATAAGGTGAGAGTGTGGGGAGAATACGGGATAAGGTGAGAGTGTGGGGAGCATACGGGATAAGGTGATAGTGAGGGGAGACTACGGGATAAGGTGAGAGTGAGAGGAGAATACGGGATAACGTGAGAGTGTGGGGAGAATACAGGATAAGGTGAGAGTGTGGGGATAATACAGGATAAGGTTTGAGTGACGGTAGAATACAGGATAAGGTGAGAGTGAGGGGATAATACAGGATAAGGTGAGAGTGTGGGGAGCATACAGGATAAGGTGAGAGTGAGGGGAGCATACAGGGTAAGCTGAGAGTGAGGGGAGCAGACAGGATAAGGTGAGAGTGAGGGGAGCATACAGGATAAGGTGAGAGTGGGGTAGAGCATACAGGATAAGGTGAGAGTGAGGGGAGCATACAGGATAAGGTGAGAGTGAGGGGAACATACAGGATAAGGTGAGAGTGGAGGAGAGCATACAGGGTAAGGTGAGAGAGGGGGAGAGCATACAGGATAAGGTGAGGTGTGGGTAGCATACAGGATAAGGTGAGAGCGAGGGGAGCATAGAGGATAAGGTGAGAGTGTGGGGAGCACACAGGATAAGGTGAGGGTGTGGGGAGCATACAGGGTAAGGTGAGAGTGAGAGGAGAATACAGGATAAGGTGAGAGCGAGGGGAGCATACATTGTAATGTGAGAGTGTGGGGAGCATACAGGATAAGGTGTGAGTGAGGGGAGCATACAGGAGAAGGTGAGAGCGAGGGGAGCATACAGGATAAGGTGAGAGAGGGGGGAGAGCATACAGGATATGGTGAGAGTGTGGGGAGCATACAGGATAAGGTGAGAGTGAGGGGAGAATACAGGATAAGGTGAGAGTGTGGGAAGAATTCAGGATAAGGTGAGGGTGTGGGGAGCATACAGGATTAGGTGAGAGTGAGGGGAGCATACAGGATAAGGTGAGAGTGTGGGGAGAATACAGGATAAGGTGAGAGTGTGGGGAGCATACAGGATAAGGTGAGAGTGAGGGGAGAATACAGGACAAGGTGAGAGTGTGGGGAGAATACAGGATAAGGTGAGAGTGAGGGGAGCATACAGGATAAGGTGAGAGTGAGGGGAGAATACAGGATAAGATGAGAGTGAGGGGAGAATACAGGATAAGATGAGAGTGAGGTGAGAATACAGGATAAGTTGAGAGTGTGGGGAGCATACAGGATAGGTTGAGGGGAGCATACAGGACAAGGTGAGAGTGAGGGGAGAATACAGGATAAGGTGAGAGTGAGGGAAGAATACAGGACAAGGTGAGAGTGAGGGGAGAATACAGGGTAAGTTGAGAGTGTGGGGAGCATACAGGATAGGGTGAGGGGAGCATACAGGACAAGGTGAGAGTGAGGGGAGCATACAGGATAAGGTGAGAGTGAGGGGAGAATACAGGATAAGGTGAGAGCGTGGGGAGCATACAGGATAAGGTGAGAGTGAGGGGAGAATACAGGATAAGGTGAGAGTGAGGGGAGAATACAGGCTAAGGTGAGAGTGTGGGGAGAATACAGGATAAGGTGAGAGTGAGGGAAGCATACAGGATAAGGTGAGAGTGAGGGGAGCATACAGGACAAGGTGAGAGTGTGGGGAGCATACATGATAAGGTGAGAGTGTGGGGAGAATACAGGATAAGGTGCGAGTGTGGAGAGAATACAGGATAAGGTGAGAGGAGAATACAGGATAAGGTGAGAGTGAAGGGAGCATACAGGATAAGGTGAGAGTGAGGGGAGAATACAGGACAAGGTGAGTGTGAGGGGAGAATTCAGGATAAGGTGAGTGTGAGGGGAGAATACAGGATAAGGTGAGAGTGTGGGGAGAATACAGGATAAGGTGAGAGTGTGGGGAGAATACAGGATACGGTGTGAGTGAGGGGAGAATACAGGATAAGTTGAGAGTGTGGGCAGCATACAGGATAGGGTGAGGGGAGCATACAGGACAAGGTGAGAGTGAGGGGAGCATACAGGACAAGGCGAGAGTGAGGGGAGCATACAGGATAAGGTGAGAGTGTGGGGAGAATGCAGGATAAGGTGAGAGTGAGGGGAGAATACAGGATAAGGTGAGAGTGTGGGGAGAATACAGGATAAGGTGAGAGTGAGGGGAGAATACAGGATAAGGTGAGAGTGTGGGGAGATTACAGGATAAGGTGAGAGTGCGGGGAGAATACAGGATAAGGTGAGAGTGTGGGGAGAATAAAGGATAAGGTGAGAGTGAGGGGAGCATACAGGATAAGGTGAGAGTGTGGGGAGAATACAGGATAAGTAGAGAGTGTGGGGAGAATACAGGATAAGGTGAGAGTGAGGGGAGCATACAGGATAAGGTGAGAGTGAGGGGAGCATACAGGATAAGGTGAGAGTGAGTGGAGCATACAGGATAAGGTGAGAGTGTGGGGAGAATACAGGATAAGGTGAGGGTGTGGGGAGAATACAGGATAAGGTGAGAGTGAGGGGAGAATACAGGATAAGGTGAGAGTGAGGGGAGAATACAGGACAAGGTGAGAGTGAGGGGAGCATACAGGATAAGGTGAGAGTGAGGGGAGAATACAGGACAAGGTGAGAGTGTAGTGAGCATACAGGATAAGGTGAGAGTGTGGGGAGAATACAGGATGAGGTGAGAGTGTGGGGAGAATAAAGGATAAGGTGAGAGTGAGGGGAGCATACAGGATAAGGTGAGAGTGTGGGGAGAATACAGGATAAGGTGAGAGTGTGGGGAGAATACAGGATAAGGTGAGAGTGAGGGGAGCATACAGGATAAGGTGAGAGTGAGGGGAGAATACAGGATAAGGTGAGAGTGAGGGGAGCATACAGGATAAGGTGAGAGTGTGGGGAGCATACAGGATAGGGTGAGCGGAGAATACAGGATAAGGTGAGAGTGAGGGGAGCATACAGGACAAGGTGAGAGTGAGGGGAGAACACAGGATAAGATGAGAGTGAGGGGAGAACACAGGATAAGTTGAGAGTCTGGGGATCATACAGGATAGGGTGAGGGGAGCATACAGGATAAGGTGAGAGTGTGGGGAGAATACAGGACACGGTGAGAGTGTGGGGAGCATACAGGATAAGGTGAGAGTGTGGGGAGCATACAGGATAGGGTGAGCGGAGAATACAGGATAAAGTGAGAGTGTGGGGAGCATACAGGATAGGGTGAGCGGAGAATACAGGATAAGGTGAGAGTGAGGGGAGCATACAGGACAAGGTGAGAGTGAGGGGAGAATACAGGATAAGATGAGAGTGAGGGGAGAATACAGGATAAGTTGAGAGTCTGGGGATCATACAGGATAGGGTGAGGGGAGCATACAGGACAAGGTGAGAGTGAGGGGAGAATACAGGATAAGGTGAGAATGAGGGGAGCATACAGGATAAGGTGAGAGTGAATGGAGCATACAGGATAAGGTGAGAGTGTGGGGAGAATACAGGATAAGGTGAGGGTGTGGGGAGAATACAGGATAAGGTGAGAGTGAGGGGAGAATACAGGATAAGGTGAGAGTGAGGGGAGAATAAAGGACAAGGTGAGAGTGAGGGGAGCATACAGGATAAGGTGAGAGTGAGGGGAGAATACAGGACAAGGTGAGAGTGTAGTGAGCATACAGGATAAGGTGAGAGTGTGGGGAGAATACAGGATGAGGTGAGAGTGTGGGGAGAATAAAGGATAAGGTGAGAGTGAGGGGAGCATACAGGATAAGGTGAGAGTGTGGGGAGAATACAGGATAAGGTGAGAGTGTGGGGAGAATACAGGATAAGGTGAGAGTGAGGGGAGCATACAGGATAAGGTGAGAGTGAGGGGAGAATACAGGATAAGGTGAGAGTGAGGGGAGCATACAGGATAAGGTGAGAGTGTGGGGAGCATACAGGATAGGGTGAGCGGAGAATACAGGATAAGGTGAGAGTGAGGGGAGCATACAGGACAAGGTGAGAGTGAGGGGAGAATACAGGATAAGATGAGAGTGAGGGGAGAATACAGGATAAGTTGAGAGTCTGGGGATCATACAGGATAGGGTGAGGGGAGCATACAGGATAAGGTGAGAGTGTGGGGAGAATACAGGACACGGTGAGAGTGTGGGGAGCATACAGGATAAGGTGAGAGTGTGGGGAGCATACAGGATAGGGTGAGCGGAGAATACAGGATAAGGTGAGAGTGTGGGGAGCATACAGGATAGGGTGAGCGGAGAATACAGGATAAGGTGAGAGTGAGGGGAGCATACAGGACAAGGTGAGAGTGAGGGGAGAATACAGGATAAGATGAGAGTGAGGGGAGAATACAGGATAAGTTGAGAGTCTGGGGATCATACAGGATAGGGTGAGGGGAGCATACAGGGCAAGGTGAGAGTGAGGGGAGAATACAGGATAAGGTGAGGGTGAGGGGAGAATACAGGATAAGGTGAGAGTGTGGGGAGCACACAGGATAAGGTGAGAGTGTGGGGAGAATACAGGATAAGGTGACAGTGTGGGGAGAATACAGGATAAAGTGAGAGTGTGGGGAGCATACAGGATAAGGTGAGAGTGTGGGGAGAATACAGGATAAGGTGAGAATGTGGGGAGAATACGGGATAAGGTGAGAGTGTGGGGAGAATACGGGATAAGGTGAGAGTGAGGGGAGCATACCGGATAAGGGGAGAGTGAGGGGAGAAAACAGGGTAAGGTGAGAGTGAAGGGAGAATACGGGATAAGGTGAGAGTGTGGGGAGAATACGGGATAAGGTGAGAGTGAGGGGAGAATACAGGACAAGGTGAGGGTATGGGGAGAATACTGGACAAGGTGAGAGTGTGGGGAGCATACAGGATAAGTTGAGAGTGAGGGGAGAATACAGGATAAGTTGAGAGTGAGGGGAGCATACAGAATAAGGTGGGAGTGTGGGGAGAATACAGGATAAGGTGAGAGTGTGGGGAGAATACAGGATAAAGTGAGAGTGTGGGGAGAATACAGGATAAGGTGAGAGTGAGGGGAGCATACTGGATAAGGTGAGAGTGAGGAGAGAATACAGGATAAGGTGAGAGTGTGGGGAGAATACAGGATAAGGTGAGAGTGTGGGGAGAATACAGGACAAAGTGAGAGTGTGGGCAGAATACAGGATAAGGTGAGAGTGTGGGGATAATACAGGATAAGGTTTGAGTGACGGTAGAATACAGGATAAGGTGAGAGTGAGGGGATAATACAGGATAAGGTGAGAGTGTGGGGAGAATACAGGATAAGGTGAGAGTGTGGGGAGAATACATGACAAAGTGAGAGTGTGGGGAGAATACAGGATAAGGTGAGAGTGTGGGGATAATACAGGATAAGGTTTGAGTGACGGTAGAATACAGGATAAGGTGAGAGTGAGGGGATAATACAGGATAAGGTGAGAGTGTGGGGAGCATACAGGATAAGGTGAGAGTGAGGGGAGCATACAGGGTAAGCTGAGAGTGAGGGGAGCAGACAGGATAAGGTGAGAGAGAGGGGAGCATACAGGATAAGGTGAGAGTGGGGTAGAGCATACAGGATAAGGTGAGAGTGAGGGGAGCATACAGGATAAGGTGAGAGTGAGGGGAACATACAGGATAAGGTGAGAGGGGAGGAGAGCATACAGGGTAAGGTGAGAGAGGGGGAGAGCATACAGGATAAGGTGAGGTGTGGGGAGCATACAGGAAAAGGTGAGAGCGAGGGGAGCATAGAGAATAAGATGAGAGTGTGGGGAGCATACAGGATAAGGTGAGGGTGTGGGGAGCATGCAGGGTAAGGTGAGAGTGAGGGGAGAATACAGGATAAGGTGAGAGCGAGGGGAGCATACATTGTAATGTGAGAGTGTGGGGAGCATACAGGAAAAGGTGAGAGTGAGGGGAGCATACAGGTTAAGGTGAGAGCGAGGGGAGCATACAGGATAAGGTGAGAGAGGGGGAGAACATACAGGATATGGTGAGAGTGTGGGGAGCATACAGGATAAGGTGAGAGTGAGGGGAGAATACAGGATAAGGTGAAAGTGTGGGAAGAATACAGGATAAGGTGAGAGTGTGGGGAGCATACAGGATATGGTGAGAGTGAGGGGAGAATACAGGATAAGGTGAGAGTGTGGGGAGCATACAGGATAAGGTGAGAGTGTGGGGAGAATACAGGATAAGGTGAGAGTGTGGGGAGCATACAGGATAAGGTGAGAGTGAGGGGAGAATACAGGATAAGGTGAGAGTGTGGGGAGAATACGGGATAAGGTGAGAGTGTGGGGAGCATACGGGATAAGGTGAGAGTGAGGGGAGAATACGGGATAAGGTGAGAGTGAGAGGAGAATACGGGATAACGTGAGAGTTTGGGGAGAATACAGGATAAGGTGAGAGTGTGGGGATAATACAGGATAAGGTTTGAGTGACGGTAGAATACAGGATAAGGTGAGAGTGAGGGGATAATACAGGATAAGGTGAGAGTGTGGGGAGCATACAGGATAAGGTGAGAGTGAGGGGAGCATACAGGGTAAGCTGAGAGTGAGGGGAGCAGACAGGATAAGGTGAGAGTGAGGGGAGCATACAGGATAAGGTGAGAGTGGGGTAGAGCATACAGGATAAGGTGAGAGTGAGGGGAGCATACAGGATAAGGTGAGAGTGAGGGGATCATACAGGATAAGGTGAGAGTGGAGGAGAGCATACAGGGTAAGGTGAGAGAGGGGGAGAGCATACAGGATAAGGTGAGGTGTGGGGAGCATACAGGATAAGGTGAGAGCGAGGGGAGCATAGAGGATAAGGTGAGAGTGTGGGGAGAATACGGGATAAGGTGAGAGTGAGGGGAGCATACCGGATAAGGGGAGAGTGAGGGGAGAATACAGGATAAGGTGAGAGTGAAGGGAGAATACGGGATAAGGTGAGAGTGTGGGGAGAATACGGGATAAGGTGAGAGTGAGGGGAGAATACAGGACAAGGTGAGGGTATGGGGAGAATACTGGACAAGGTGAGAGTGTGGGGAGCATACAGGATAAGTTGAGAGTGAGGGGAGAATACAGGATAAGTTGAGAGTGAGGGGAGCATACAGGATAAGGTGGGAGTGTGGGGAGAATACAGGATAAGGTGAGAGTGTGGGGAGAATACAGGATAAAGTGAGAGTGTGGGGAGAATACAGGATAAGGTGAGAGTGAGGGGAGCATACTGGATAAGGTGAGAGTGAGGAGAGAATACAGGATAAGGTGAGAGTGTGGGGAGAATACAGGATAAGGTGAGAGTGTGGGGAGAATACAGGACAAAGTGAGAGTGTGGGCAGAATACAGGATAAGGTGTGAGTGTGGGGATAATACAGGATAAGGTTTGAGTGACGGTAGAATACAGGATAAGGTGAGAGTGAGGGGATAATACAGGATAAGGTGAGAGTGTGGGGAGAATACAGGATAAGGTGAGAGTGTGGGGAGAATACATGACAAAGTGAGAGTGTGGGGAGAATACAGGATAAGGTGAGAGTGTGGGGATAATACAGGATAAGGTTTGAGTGACGGTAGAATACAGGATAAGGTGAGAGTGAGGGGATAATACAGGATAAGGTGAGAGTGTGGGGAGCATACAGGATAAGGTGAGAGTGAGGGGAGCATACAGGGTAAGCTGAGAGTGAGGGGAGCAGACAGGATAAGGTGAGAGTGAGGGGAGCATACAGGATAAGGTGAGAGTGGGGTAGAGCATACAGGATAAGGTGAGAGTGAGGGGAGCATACAGGATAAGGTGAGAGTGAGGGGAACATACAGGATAAGGTGAGAGGGGAGGAGAGCATACAGGGTAAGGTGAGAGAGGGGGAGAGCATACAGGATAAGGTGAGGTGTGGGGAGCATACAGGAAAAGGTGAGAGCGAGGGGAGCATAGAGGATAAGGTGAGAGTGTGGGGAGCATACAGGATAAGGTGAGGGTGTGGGGAGCATACAGGGTAAGGTGAGAGTGAGGGTAGAATACAGGATAAGGTGAGAGCGAGGGGAGCATACATTGTAATGTGAGAGTGTGGGGAGCATACAGGAAAAGGTGAGAGTGAGGGGAGCATACAGGTTAAGGTGAGAGCGAGGGGAGCATACAGGATAAGGTGAGAGAGGGGGAGAGCATACAGGATATGGTGAGAGTGTGGGGAGCATACAGGATAAGGTGAGAGTGAGGGGAGAATACAGGATAAGGTGAGAGTGTGGGAAGAATACAGGATAAGGTGAGAGTGTGGGGAGCATACAGGATATGGTGAGAGTGAGGGGAGAATACAGGATAAGGTGAGAGTGTGGGGAGCATACAGGTTAAGGTGAGAGTGTGGGGAGAATACAGGATAAGGTGAGAGTGTGGGGAGCATACAGGATAAGGTGAGAGTGAGGGGAGAATACAGGATAAGTTGAGAGTGTGGGGAGAATACGGGATAAGGTGAGAGTGTGGGGAGCATACGGGATAAGGTGAGAGTGAGGGGAGAATACGGGATAAGGTGAGAGTGAGAGGAGAATACGGGATAACGTGAGAGTGTGGGGAGAATACAGGATAAGGTGAGAGTGTGGGGATAATACAGGATAAGGTTTGAGTGACGGTAGAATACAGGATAAGGTGAGAGTGAGGGGATAATACAGGATAAGGTGAGAGTGTGGGGAGCATACAGGATAAGGTGAGAGTGAGGGGAGCATACAGGGTAAGCTGAGAGTGAGGGGAGCAGACAGGATAAGGTGAGAGTGAGGGGAGCATACAGGATAAGGTGAGAGTGGGGTAGAGCATACAGGATAAGGTGAGAGTGAGGGGAGCATACAGGATAAGGTGAGAGTGAGGGGAACATACAGGATAAGGTGAGAGTGGAGGAGAGCATACAGGGTAAGGTGAGAGAGGGGGAGAGCATACAGGATAAGGTGAGGTGTGGGGAGCATACAGGATAAGGTGAGAGCGAGGGGAGCATAGAGGATAAGGTGAGAGTGTGGGGAGCACACAGGATAAGGTGAGGGTGTGGGGAGCATACAGGGTAAGGTGAGAGTGAGAGGAGAATACAGGATAAGGTGAGAGCGAGGGGAGCATACATTGTAATGTGAGAGTGTGGGGAGCATACAGGATAAGGTGAGAGAGAGGGGAGCATACAGGAGAAGGTGAGAGCGAGGGGAGCATACAGGATAAGGTGAGAGAGGGGGAGAGCATACAGGATATGGTGAGAGTGTGGGGAGCATACAGGATAAGGTGAGAGTGAGGGGAGAATACAGGATAAGGTGAGAGTGTGGGAAGAATACAGGATAAGGTGAGGGTGTGGGGAGCATACAGGATTAGGTGAGAGTGAGGGGAGCATACAGGATAAGGTGAGAGTGTGGGGAGAATACAGGATAAGGTGAGAATGTGGGGAGCATACAGGATAAGGTGAGAGTGAGGGGAGAATACAGGACAAGGTGAGAGTGTGGGGAAAATACAGGATAAGGTGAGAGAGAGGGGAGCATACAGGATAAGGTGAGAGTGAGGGGAGAATACAGGATAAGATGAGAGTGAGGGGAGAATACAGGATAAGATGAGAGTGAGGGGAGAATACAGGATAAGTTGAGAGTGTGGGGAGCATACAGGATAGGTTGAGGGGAGCATACAGGACAAGGTGAGAGTGAGGGGAGAATACAGGATAAGGTGAGAGTGAGGGAAGAATACAGGACAAGGTGAGAGTGAGGGGAGAATACAGGGTAAGTTGAGAGTGTGGGGAGCATACAGGATAGGGTGAGGGGAGCATACAGGACAAGGTGAGAGTGAGGGGAGCATACAGGATAAGGTGAGAGTGAGGGGAGAATACAGGATAAGGTGAGAGCGTGGGGAGCATACAGGATAAGGTGAGAGTGAGGGGAGAATACAGGATAAGGTGAGAGTGAGGGGAGAATACAGGTTAAGGTGAGAGTGTGGGGAGCATACATGATAAGGTGAGAGTGTGGGGAGAATACAGGATAAGGTGCGAGTGTGGAGAGAATACAGGATAAGGTGAGAGGAGAATACAGGATAAGGTGAGAGTGAAGGGAGCATACAGGATAAGGTGAGAGTGAGGGGAGAATACAGGACAAGGTGAGTGTGAGGGGAGAATTCAGGATAAGGTGAGTGTGAGGGGAGAATACAGGATAAGGTGAGAGTGTGGGGAGAATACAGGATAAGGTGAGAGTGTGGGGAGAATACAGGATAAGGTGTGAGTGAGGGGAGAATACAGGATAAGTTGAGAGTGTGGGGAGCATACAGGATAGGGTGAGGGGAGCATACAGGACAAGGTGAGAGTGAAGGGAGCATACAGGACAAGGCGAGAGTGAGGGGAGCATACAGGATAAGGTGAGAGTGTGGGGAGAATGCAGGATAAGGTGAGAGTGAGGGGAGAATACAGGATAAGGTGAGAGTGTGGGGAGAATACAGGATAAGGTGAGAGTTAGGGGAGAATACAGGATAAGGTGAGAGTGTGGGGAGATTACAGGATAAGGTGAGAGTGCGGGGAGAATACAGGATAAGGTGAGAGTGTGGGGAGAATAAAGGATAAGGTGAGAGTGAGGGGAGCATACAGGATAAGGAGAGAGTGTGGGGATAATACAGGATAAGGTTTGAGTGACGGTAGAATACAGGATAAGGTGAGAGTGAGGGGATAATACAGGATAAGGTGAGAGTGTGGGGAGCATACAGGATAAGGTGAGAGTGAGGGGAGCATACAGGGTAAGCTGAGAGTGAGGGGAGCAGACAGGATAAGGTGAGAGTGAGGGGAGCATACAGGATAAGGTGAGAGTGGGGTAGAGCATACAGGATAAGGTGAGAGTGAGGGGAGCATACAGGATAAGGTGAGAGTGAGGGGAACATACAGGATAAGGTGAGAGGGGAGGAGAGCATACAGGGTAAGGTGAGAGAGGGGGAGAGCATACAGGATAAGGTGAGGTGTGGGGAGCATACAGGAAAAGGTGAGAGTGAGGGGAGCATAGAGGATAAGGTGAGAGTGTGGGGAGCATACAGGATAAGGTGAGGGTGTGGGGAGCATACAGGGTAAGGTGAGAGTGAGGGGAGAATACAGGATAAGGTGAGAGCGAGTGGAGCATACATTGTAATGTGAGAGTGTGGGGAGCATACAGGAAAAGGTGAGAGTGAGGGGAGCATACAGGTTAAGGTGAGAGCGAGGGGAGCATACAGGATAAGGTGAGAGAGGGGGAGAGCATACAGGATATGGTGAGAGTGTGGGGAGCATACAGGATAAGGTGAGAGTGAGGGGAGAATACAGGATAAGGTGAGAGTGTGGGAAGAATACAGGATAAGGTGAGAGTGTGGGGAGCATACAGGATATGGTGAGAGTGAGGGGAGAATACAGGATAAGGTGAGAGTGTGGGGAGCATACAGGATAAGGTGAGAGTGTGGGGAGAATACAGGATAAGGTGAGAGTGTGGGGAGCATACAGGATAAGGTGAGAGTGAGGGGAGAATACAGGATAAGGTGAGAGTGTGGGGAGAATACGGGATAAGGTGAGAGTGTGGGGAGCATACGGGATAAGGTGAGAGTGAGGGGAGAATACGGGATAAGGTGAGAGTGAGAGGAGAATACGGGATAACGTGAGAGTGTGGGGAGAATACAGGATAAGGTGAGAGTGTGGGGATAATACAGGATAAGGTTTGAGTGACGGTAGAATACAGGATAAGGTGAGAGTGAGGGGATAATACTGGATAAGGTGAGAGTGTGGGGAGCATACAGGATAAGGTGAGAGTGAGGGGAGCATACAGGGTAAGCTGAGAGTGAGGGGAGCAGACAGGATAAGGTGAGAGTGAGGGGAGCATACAGGATAAGGTGAAAGTGGGGTAGAGCATACAGGATAAGGTGAGAGTGAGGGGAGCATACAGGATAAGGTGAGAGTGAGGGGAACATACAGGATAAGGTGAGAGTGGAGGAGAGCATACAGGGTAAGGTGAGAGAGGGGGAGAGCATACAGGATAAGGTGAGGTGTGGGGAGCATACAGGATAAGGTGAGAGCGAGGGGAGCATAGAGGATAAGGTGAGAGTGTGGGGAGCACACAGGATAAGGTGAGGGTGTGGGGAGCATACAGGGTAAGGTGAGAGTGAGAGGAGAATACAGGATAAGGTGAGAGCGAGGGGAGCATACATTGTAATGTGAGAGTGTGGGGAGCATACAGGAAAAGGTGAGAGTGAGGGGAGCATACAGGTTAAGGTGAGAGCGAGGGGAGCATACAGGATAAGGTGAGAGAGGGGGGAGAGCATACAGGATATGGTGAGAGTGTGGGGAGCATACAGGATAAGGTGAGAGTGAGGGGAGAATACAGGATAAGGTGAGAGTGTGGGAAGAATACAGGATAAGGTGAGAGTGTGGGGAGCATACAGGATATGGTGAGAGTGAGGGGAGAATACAGGATAAGGTGAGAGTGTGGGGAGCATACAGGATAAGGTGAGAGTGTGGGGAGAATACAGGATAAGGTGAGAGTGTGGGGAGCATACAGGATAAGGTGAGAGTGAGGGGAGAATACAGGATAAGGTGAGAGTGTGGGGAGAATACGGGATAAGGTGAGAGTGTGGGGAGCATACGGGATAAGGTGAGAGTGAGGGGAGAATACGGGATAAGGTGAGAGTGAGAGGAGAATACGGGATAACGTGAGAGTGTGGGGAGAATACAGGATAAGGTGAGAGTGTGGGGATAATACAGGATAAGGTTTGAGTGACGGTAGAATACAGGATAAGGTGAGAGTGAGGGGATAATACAGGATAAGGTGAGAGTGTGGGGAGCATACAGGATAAGGTGAGAGTGAGGGGAGCATACAGGGTAAGCTGAGAGTGAGGGGAGCAGACAGGATAAGGTGAGAGTGAGGGGAGCATACAGGATAAGGTGAGAGTGGGGTAGAGCATACAGGATAAGGTGAGAGTGAGGGGAGCATACAGGATAAGGTGAGAGTGAGGGGAACATACAGGATAAGGTGAGAGTGGAGGAGAGCATACAGGGTAAGGTGAGAGAGGGGGAGAGCATACAGGATAAGGTGAGGTGTGGGGAGCATACAGGATAAGGTGAGAGCGAGGGGAGCATAGAGGATAAGGTGAGAGTGTGGGGAGCACACAGGATAAGGTGAGGGTGTGGGGAGCATACAGGGTAAGGTGAGAGTGAGAGGAGAATACAGGATAAGGTGAGAGCGAGGGGAGCATACATTGTAATGTGAGAGTGTGGGGAGCATACAGGATAAGGTGAGAGTGAGGGGAGCATACAGGAGAAGGTGAGAGCGAGGGGAGCATACAGGATAAGGTGAGAGAGGGGGAGAGCATATAGGATATGGTGAGAGTGTGGGGAGCATACAGGATAAGGTGAGAGTGAGGGGAGAATACAGGATAAGGTGAGAGTGTGGGAAGAATACAGGATAAGGTGAGGGTGTGGGGAGCATACAGGATTAGGTGAGAGTGAGGGGAGCATACAGGATAAGGTGAGAGTGTGGGGAGAATACAGGATAAGGTGAGAATGTGGGGAGCATACAGGATAAGGTGAGAGTGAGGGGAGAATACAGGACAAGGTGAGAGTGTGGGGAGAATACAGGATAAGGTGAGAGAGAGGGGAGCATACAGGATAAGGTGAGAGTGAGGGGAGAATACAGGATAAGATGATAGTGAGGGGAGAATACAGGATAAGATGAGAGTGAGGGGAGAATACAGGATAAGTTGAGAGTGTGGGGAGCATACAGGATAGGTTGAGGGGAGCATACAGGACAAGGTGAGAGTGAGGGGAGAATACAGGATAAGGTGAGAGTGAGGGAAGAATACAGGACAAGGTGAGAGTGAGGGGAGAATACAGGGTAAGTTGAGAGTGTGGGGAGCATACAGGATAGGGTGAGGGGAGCATACAGGACAAGGTGAGAGTGAGGGGAGCATACAGGATAAGGTGAGAGTGAGGGGAGAATACAGGATAAGGTGAGAGCGTGGGGAGCATACAGGATAAGGTGAGAGTGAGGGGAGAATACAGGATAAGGTGAGAGTGAGGGAGAATACAGGTTAAGGT
>JAUIMM010003527.1:0-29580 GCA_031769625.1 Taudactylus pleione
ATAAACACACAAAAACACACACATAAATACACAAAAACAAACACACACACAAAAACACACACACACAAAAACAAACACACACACACAAACACACTCACACAAAAACAATCACACACGAAAACACACACAAAAACAAACACACACAAACACACAAAAAACACACACAAAAATACACAAAAACAAACACACACACAAAAACACACACACACACACACACAAACAACACACACACACAAACACACTCATAAAAACAAAAACACACACAAAAATACACAAAAACAAACACACACACAAAAACACACACACAAAAACACACAAAAACACACACAAAAACAAAAACACACACAAAAACACAAAAAAACAAACACACACACAAAAACACACACAAACACACAAAACCACACACAAAAACACACAAAAACACACACAAAAACAAAAACACACACAAAAACACACAAAAAAACAAACACACACACAAAAACACACACACACACAAACACACAAAAACACACACAAAAACAAACACACACACAAACACACACAAACACACACATTAACAAACACACACACAAACACTCAAAAACACACACATAAATACACAAAAACAAACACACATACAAAAACACACACACACAAACACACAAAAACACATGCAAAAACACACACACAAAAACACACACAAAAACACACACAAAAACACATGCAAAAACAAACACACACAAAAAACACACAAAAAAACACACAAAAACAAACACACACACAAAAACACAAACACAAAAACAAACACACACACAAAAACACACACACAAAAACACACACAAAAACAAAACACACACACAAAAACACACACACAAAAACAAACACACACACAAAAACACACACACACAAAAACAAACACACACACAAAAAACACACACACACAAAAACAAACACACACACAAAAACACACACAAAAACAAAAACAAACACAAAAACACACAAAAACAAACACACACACAAAAAACACACACAGAACAACAAACACACACACACAAAAACACACACACACAAACACACAAAAACAAACACGCAAACAAACACACAAAAACACACACAAAAAACAAACACACACACAAAAACACACAAAAACACACACACAAAAACAAAACACACCAAAACACACACAAAAACAAACACACACACAAACACACACAAAAACAAACACACAAAAAACACACACAAAAACAAACACAAACACAAAAACACACACACACAAAAACAAACACACACACAAAAACACACACACACAAACACAGAAAAACAAACACAAAAACACACACAAAAACAAAAACACACACAAAAACAAACACACAAAAACAAACACACACACAAAAACACACACAAAAACACACAAAAATAAAAACACACACAAAAACACACACACACAAACACACACAAAAACACACAAAAACACACACAAAAACAAAAACACACACAAAAACACAAAAAAACACACAAAAACAAACACACACACAAAAACAAACACAAAACACACACAAAAACAAACACACACAAAAACACAAAAAAAACACACAAAAACAAACACACACACAAAAACACAAACACAAAAACAAACACACACAAAAACACACACAAAAACACACAAAAACAAACACACACACAAACACTCAAAAACACACACATAAATACACAAAAACAAACACACATACACAAAAACACACAAACACACAAAAAACACATGCAAAAACACACAAAAACAAACACACACACAACAACACACCCAAAAACACACCCCAAAAACACACACAAAAACACATGCAAAAACAAACACACACACAAAAACACACACACACAAAAACAAACTCACAAAAACAAACACAAAAACACACACAAAAACAAACACACACAAAAACACACAAAAAAAACACACAAAAACAAACACACACACAAACACTCAAAAACACACACATAAATACACAAAAACAAACACACATACAAAAACACACACACACAAACACACAAAAACACATGCAAAAAACACACAAAAACAAACACACACACAAAAACACACACAAAAACACACCCCAAAACACACACAAAACACATGCAAAAACAAACACACACACAAAAACACACACACACAAAAACAAACACACACAAAAACACACACACAAACACAGAAAAACACACACAAAACACACACAAAAACAAAACACACACACAAAAACACACACACAAAAACAAGCACACACACAAAAACACACACACAAAAACAAACACACACACAAAAACACACACACACAAAAACAAACACACACACAAAAACACACACAAAAACAAAAACAAACACAAAAACACACAAAAACAAACACACACACAAAAACACACACAGAACAACAAACACACACACACAAAAACACACACACACAAACACACAAAAACAAACACGCAAACAAACACACAAAAAACACACACAAAAACAAACACACACACAAAAACACACAAAAACACACACACAAAAACAAACACACCAAAACACACAAAAACAAACACACACACAAACACACACAAAAACAAACACACAAAAACACACACAAAAACAAACACAAACACAAAAACACACACACACAAAAACAAACACACACACAAAAACACACACACACAAACACAGAAAAACACACACAAAAACACACACAAAAACAAAAACACACACAAAAACACACACACAAAAACACCCACACAAAAACAAACACAAAAACACACACAAAAACACACCCACAAAAACACCCACACAAAAACAAACACAAAAACACACACAAAAACACACACACACAAAAACCCACAAAAACACACAAAAACCAAACACAAAAACAAACACACACACAAACACTCAAAAACACACACATAAATACACAAAAACAAACACACACACAAAAACACACACACACAAACACACAAAAACACACACAAAAACACACAAAAACACACACAAAAACACACACAAAAACACACAAAAACACACACACAAAAACAAACACACAAAAACACACAAAAACAAACACACACACAAACACACAAAAACACACAAAAACAAACACACAAAAACACACCCAAAAACACACACAAAAACACACACAAAAACACAAACACAAAAACAAACACACACAAAAACACACACAAAAACACACAAAAACAAACACACACACAAAAAACACACACACAAACACACAAAAACACATGCAAAAACAAACACACACACAAACACACAAAAACACACATAAAAACACACAAAAACAAACACAAACACAAAAACAAACACACACAAAAACACAGACAAAAACACACAAAAACAAACACACACACAAAAACACACACACACAAACACACAAAAACACATGCAAAAACAAACACACACACAAACACACAAAAACACACATAAAACACACAAAAACAAACACACACAAACACACTCAAACACACACAAAAACAAACACACAAAAACACACAAAAACACACAAAAACAAACACACACACAAAAACACACACACACACAAAAACACACACACACACAAAAACAAACACACACACACACACAAAAACACACACAAAAACACACAAAAACAAACACACACACACACACAAAAACACACACAAAAACACACAAAAACAAACACACACTCAAAAACACACACACACAAACACACAAAAACACACACAAAAACACACACAAAAACACACACACAAAAACAAACAAACACAAAAACACAAAAAAACACACAAAAACAAACACACACACAAAAACAAACACAAAAACACACACAAAAACAAACACACACAAAAAACACAAAAAAACACACAAAAACAAACACGCACACAAAAACACAAACACAAAAACAAACACACACAAAAACACACACAAAAACACACAAAAACAAACACACACACAAAAACACACACAAAAACACAAAAAAACACACAAAAACAAACACACACACAAAAACACACACACAAAAACAAACAAACACACAAAAACACACAAAAACAAACACACACAAAAACAAAAACAAACACAAAAACACACAAAAACAAACACACACACAAAAACACACACACACAAAAACAAACACACACAGAAAAACACACACACAAAAACAAACACACACACAAAAACACACACACACAAAAAACACACACAAAAACACACAAAAATAAAAAACACACAAAATCACACAAAAACAAAAACGCAAACAAACTCACAAAAACACACACAAAAACACACAAAAACACACACACAAAAACAAACACAAAAACACACACAAAAACAAACACACACAAAAACACACAAAAACACACACAAAAACAAACACACACACAAACGCACAAAAACACACAAAAAAAACACACAAAAACAAACAAACACACAAAAACACAAACACAAAAAACAAACACACACACAAACACACACAAAAACAATCACACACATAAACACACAAAAACACACACATAAATACACAAAAACAAACACACACACAAAAACACACACACACAAAAACAAACACACACACACAAACACACTCACACAAAAACAATCACACACGAAAACACACACAAAAACAAACACACACAAACACACAAAAACACACACAAAAATACACAAAAACAAACACACACACAAAAACACACACACACACACAAACAAACACACACACACAAACACACTCATAAAAACAAAAACACACACAAAAATACACAAAAACAAACACACACACAAAAACACACACACAAAAACACACAAAAACACACACAAAAACAAAAACACACACAAAAACACAAAAAAAACAAACACACACACAAAAACACACACAAACACACAAAACCACACACAAAAAACACACAAAAACACACACAAAAACAAAAACACACACAAAAACACACAAAAAACAAACACACACACAAAAACACACACACACACAAACACACAAAAACACACACAAAAACAAACACACACACAAACACACACAAACACACACATTAACAAACACACACACAAACACTCAAAAACACACACATAAATACACAAAAACAAACACACATACAAAAACACACACACACAAACACACAAAAACACATGCAAAAACACACACACAAAAACACACACAAAAAACACACACAAAAACACATGCAAAAACAAACACACACAAAAACACAAAAAAAAACACACAAAAACAAACACACACACAAAAACACAAACACAAAAACAAACACACACACAAAAACACACACACAAAAAACACACACAAAAACAAAACACACACACAAAAACACACACACAAAAACAAACACACACACAAAAACACACACACACAAAAACAAACACACACACAAAAACACACACACACAAAAACAAACACACACACAAAAACACACACAAAAACAAAAACAAACACAAAAACACACAAAAAACAAACACACACACAAAAACACACACAGAACAACAAACACACACACACAAAAACACACACACACAAACACACAAAAACAAACACGCAAACAAACACACAAAAAACACACACAAAAACAAACACACACACAAAAAACACACAAAAACACACACACAAAAACAAACACACCAAAACACACACAAAAACAAACACACACACAAACACACACAAAAACAAACACACAAAAACACACACAAAAACAAACACAAACACAAAAACACACACACACACAAAAACAAACACACACACAAAAACACACACACACAAACACAGAAAAACAAACACAAAAAACACACACAAAAACAAACACACACACAAAAACACACACAAAAACACACAAAAATAAAAACACACACAAAAAACACACACACACAAACACACACAAAAACACACAAAAACACACACAAAAACAAAAACACACACAAAAACACAAAAAACACACAAAAACAAACACACACACAAAAACAAAACACAAAACACACACAAAAACAAACACACACAAAAACACAAAAAAACACACAAAAACAAACACACACACAAAAACACAAACACAAAAACAAACACACACAAAAACACACACAAAAACACACAAAAACAAACACACACACAAACACTCAAAAACACACACATAAATACACAAAAACAAACACACATACAAAAACACACACACACAAACACACAAAAACTCATGCAAAAACACACAAAAACAAACACACACACAAAAACACACCCAAAAACACACCCAAAAACACACACAAAAACACATGCAAAAACAAACACACACACAAAAACACACACACACAAAAACAAACTCACAAAAACAAACACAAAAACACACACAAAAACAAACACACACAAAAACACACAAAAAAAACACACAAAAACAAACACACACACAAACACTCAAAAACACACACATAAATACACAAAAACAAACACACATACAAAAACACACACACACAAACACACAAAAACACATGCAAAAACACACAAAAACAAACACACACACACAAAAACACACACAAAAACACACCCCAAAACACACACAAAACACATGCAAAAACAAACACACACACAAAAACACACACACACAAAAACAAACACACACAAAAACACACACACACAAACACAGAAAAACACACACAAAACACACACAAAAACAAAACACACACACAAAAACACACACACAAAAACAAGCACACACACAAAAACACACACACAAAAACAAACACACACACAAAAACACACACACACAAAAACAAACACACACACAAAAACACACACAAAAACAAAAACAAACACAAAAACACACAAAAAACAAACACACACACAAAAACACACACAGAACAACAAACACACACACACACAAAAACACACACACACAAACACACAAAAACAAACACGCAAACAAACACACAAAAACACACACAAAAACAAACACACACACAAAAACACACAAAAACACACACACAAAAAACAAACACACCAAAACACACAAAAACAAACACACACACAAACACACACAAAAACAAACACACAAAAACACACACAAAAACAAACACAAACACAAAAACACACACACACAAAAACAAACACACACACAAAAACACAAACACACAAACACAGAAAAACACACACAAAAAACACACACAAAAACAAAAACACACACAAAAACACACCCACAAAAACACCCACACAAAAACAAACACAAAAACACACACAAAAACACACACACAAAAACCCACAAAAACACACAAAAACAAACACAAAAAACAAACACACACACAAACACTCAAAAACACACACATAAATACACAAAAACAAACACACACACAAACACACAAAAACACACATAAAACACACAAAAACAAACACACACAAACACACTCAAACACACACAAAAAACAAACACACAAAACACACAAAAACACACAAAAACAAACACACACACACAAAAACACACACACACACACAAAAACAAACACACACACACACACAAAAACACACACAAAAACACACAAAAACAAACACACACTCAAAAACACACACACACAAACACACAAAAACACACACAAAAACACAAAAAAACACACACAAAAACAAACAAACACAAAAACACAAAAAAACACACAAAAACAAACACACACACAAAAAACAAACACAAAAACACACACAAAAACAAACACACACAAAAACACAAAAAAAACACACAAAAACAAACACAAAAACACAAACACAAAAACAAACACACACAAAAACACACACAAAAACACACAAAAAACAAACACACACACAAAAACACACACAAAAACACAAAAAAACACACAAAAACAAACACACACACAAAAAAACACACACAAAAACAAACAAACACACAAAAACACACAAAAACAAACACACACAAAAACAAAAACAAACACAAAAAACACACACAAAAACACACACACAAAAACAAACACAAAAACACACACAAAAACAAACACACACAAAAACACACAAAAACACACACAAAAACACACACAAAAACACACACACAAAAACAAACACAAAAACACACACAAAAACAAACACACACAAAAACACACAAAAACACACACAAAAACAAACACACACACAAACGCACAAAAACACACAAAAAACACACAAAAACAAACAAACACACAAAAAACACAAACACAAAAACAAACACACACACAAACACACACAAAAACAATCACACACACAAACACACAAAAACACACACATAAATACACAAAAACAAACACACACACAAAAACACACACACACAAAAACAAACACACACACACAAACACACTCACACAAAAACAATCACACACGAAAACACACACAAAAACAAACACACACAAACACACAAAAACACACACAAAAATACACAAAAACAAACACACACACAAAAACACACACACACACAAACAAACACACACACACAAACACACTCATAAAAACAAAAACACACACAAAAATACACAAAAACAAACACACACACAAAAACACACACACAAAAACATACAAAAACACACACAAAAACAAAAAACACACACAAAAACACAAAAAAACAAACACACACACAAAAACACACACAAACACACAAAACCACACACAAAAACACACAAAAACACACACAAAAACAAAAACACACACAAAAACACACAAAAACAAACACACACACAAAAACACACACACACACAAACACACAAAAAACACACACAAAAACAAACACACACAAAAACAAACACACACAAAAACACAAAAAAACACACAAAAACAAACACGCACACAAAAACACAAACACAAAAACAAACACACACAAAAACACACACAAAAACACACAAAAACAAACACACACACAAAAACACACACACAAACACACAAAAACACACAAAAACAAACACACACACAAAAACACACACACACACACACAAACAAACACACACACAAAAACTCACACACAAAAAAACAAACACACACAAAAACACACACAAAAACAAAAACAAACACAAAAACACACAAAAACAAACACACACACAAAAACACACACACACAAAAACAAACACACACACAAACACACACACAAAAACACACACAAAAACACACACACACAAAAACACACACACACAAAAACACACACAAAAACACACAAAAACACACACAAAAACAAAAACACACACAAAAACACAAAAAAACACACAAAAACAAAGACACACACAAAAACAAACACAAAAACACACACAAAAACAAACACACACAAAAACACAAAAAAACACACAAAAACAAACACACACACAAAAACACAAACACAAAAACAAACACACACAAAAACACACACAAAAACACACAAAAACAAACACACACACAAAAACACACACACAAACACACAAAAACAAACACACACACAAACACTCAAAAACACACACATAAATACACAAAAACAAACACACATACAAAAACACACAAAAACAAACACACACACAAAAACACACACAAAAACACAAAAAAACACACAAAAACAAACACACACACAAAAAAAACACACACAAAAACAAACAAACACACAAAAAACACACAAAAACAAACACACACAAAAACAAAAACAAACACAAAAACACACAAAAACAAACACACACACAAAAACAAACACAAAAACACATGCAAAAACACACAAAAACAAACACACACACAAAAACACACACAAAAACACACCCAAAAACACACCCAAAAACACACACAAAAACACATGCAAAAACAAACACACACACAAAAACACACACACACAAAAACAAACTCACAAAAACAAACACAAAAACACACACAAAAACAAACACACACAAAAACACACAAAAAACACACAAAAACAAACACACACACAAACACTCAAAAACACACACATAAATACACAAAAACAAACACACATACAAAAACACACACACACAAACACACAAAAACACATGCAAAAACACACAAAAACAAACACACACACAAAAACACACACAAAAACACACCCCAAAACACACACAAAAACACATGCAAAAACAAACACACACACAAAAACACACACACACAAAAACAAACACACACAAAAACACACACACACAAACACAGAAAAACACACACAAAAACACACACAAAAACAAAACACACACACAAAAACACACACACAAAAACAAACACACACACAAAAAAACACACACACAAAAACAAACACACACACAAAAACACACACACACACACAAACACACAAAAACACACACAAAAACACACACAAAAACACACAAAAACACACACAAAAACACAAAAAAACACACAAAAACAAACACACACACAAAAACAAACACAAAAACACACACAAAAACAAACACACACAAAAACAAACACACACAAAAACACAAAAAAACACACAAAAACAAACACGCACAGAAAAACACAAACACAAAAACAAACACACACAAAAACACACACAAAAACACACAAAAACAAACACACACACAAAAACACACACACAAACACACAAAAACACACAAAAACAAACACACACACAAAAACACACACACACACAAACAAACACACACACAAAAACACACACACACAAAAACAAACACACACAAAAACACACACAAAAACAAAAACAAACACAAAAACACACAAAAACAAACACACACACAAAAACACACACACACAAAAACAAACACACACACAAAAACACACACACAAAAACAAACACACACACAAAAACACACACACACAAAAACAAACACACACACAAAAACACACACAAAAACACACAAAAATAAAAACACACACAAAAACACACACACAAAAACACACACAAAAACACACACAAAAACACACAAAAACACACACAAAAACAAAAACACACACAAAAACACAAAAAAACACACAAAAACAAACACACACACAAAAACAAACACAAAAACACACACAAAAACAAACACACACAAAAACACAAAAACACACAAAAACAAACACGCACACAAAAACACAAACACAAAAACAAACACACACAAAAACACACAAAAACAAACACACACACAAAAACACACACACAAACACACAAAAACAAACACACACACAAACACTCAAAAACACACACATAAATACACAAAAACAAACACACATACAAAAACACACACACACAAACACACAAAAACACATGCAAAAACACACAAAAACAAACACACACACAAAAACACACCCAAAAACACACCCAAAAACACATGCAAAAACAAACACACACACAAAAACACACACACACAAAAACAAACTCACAAAAACAAACACAAAAACACACACAAAAACAAACACACACAAAAACACACAAAAACAAACACACACACAAACACTCAAAAACACACACATAAATACACAAAAACAAACACACATACAAAAACACACACACACACAAACACACAAAAACACATGCAAAAACACACAAAAACAAACACACACACAAAAACACACAAAAACACACACACAAAAACAAACACACCAAAACACACACAAAAACAAACACACACACAAACACACACAAAAACAAACACACAAAAACACACACAAAAACAAACACAAACACAAAAACACACACACACAAAAACAAACACACACACAAAAACACACACACACAAACACAGAAAAACACACACAAAAACACACACAAAAACAAAAACACACACAAAAACACACACACACAAAAACAAACACACACACAAAAACACACACAAAAACACACAAAAATAAAAACACACACAAAAACACACACACACAAACACACACAAAAACACACACAAAAACACACAAAAACACACACAAAAACAAAAACACACACAAAAACACAAAAAAACACACAAAAACAAACACACACACAAAAACAAACACAAAAACACACACAAAAACACAAAAAAACACACAAAAACAAACACACACACAAAAACACAAACACAAAAACAAACACACACAAAAACACACACAAAAACACACAAAAACAAACACACACACAAAAACACACACACAAACACACAAAAACAAACACACACACAAACACTCAAAAACACACACATAAATACACAAAAACAAACACACATACAAAAACACACACACACAAACACACAAAAACACATGCAAAAACACACAAAAACAAACACACACACAAAAACACACACAAAAACAAACCCAAAAACACACCCAAAAACACACACAAAAACACATGCAAAAACAAACACACACACAAAAACACACACACACACAAAAACAAACTCACAAAAACAAACACAAAAACACACACAAAAACAAACACACACAAAAACACACAAAAAAACACACAAAAACAAACACACACACAAACACTCAAAAACACACACATAAATACACAAAAACAAACACACATACAAAAACACACACACACAAACACACAAAAACTCATGCAAAAACACACAAAAACAAACACACACACAAAAACACACACAAAAACACACCCCAAAACACACACAAAAACACATGCAAAAACAAACACACACACAAAAACACACACACACAAAAACAAACACACACAAAAACACACACACACAAAAACAAACACACACAAAAATACACACACACAAACACAGAAAAACACACACAAAAACACACACAAAAACAAAACACACACACAAAAACACACACACAAAAACAAACACACACACAAAAACACACACACACACAAACACACAAAAACACACACAAAAACACACACAAAAACACACAAAAACACACACAAAAACACAAAAAAACACACAAAAACAAACACACACACAAAAACAAACACAAAAACACACACAAAAACAAACACACACAAAAACAAACACACACAAAAACACAAAAAAACACACAAAAACAAACACGCACACAAAAACACAAACACAAAAACAAACACACACAAAAACACACACAAAAACACACATAAACAAACACACACACAAAAACACACACACAAACACACAAAAACACACAAAAACAAACACACACACAAAAACACACACACACACAAACAAACACACACACAAAAACACACACACACAAAAACAAACACACACAAAAACACACACAAAAACAAAAACAAACACAAAAACACACAAAAACAAACACACACACAAAAACACACACACACAAAAACAAACACACACACAAAAACACACACACAAAAACAAACACACACACAAAAACACACACACACAAAAACACACACAAAAACACACACAAAAACACACAAAAATAAAAAAACACACAAAAACACACACACACAAACACACACAAAAACACACACAAAAACACACAAAAACACACACAAAAACAAAAACACAGACAAAAACACAAAAAAAATCACAAAAACAAACACACACACAAAAACAAACACAAAAACACACACAAAAACAAACACACACAAAAACACAAAAACACACAAAAACAAACACGCACACAAAAACACAAACACAAAAACAAACACACACAAAAACACACACAAAAACACACAAAAACAAACACACACACAAAAACACACACACAAACACACAAAAACAAACACACACACAAACACTCAAAAACACACACATAAATACACAAAAACAAACACACATACAAAAACACACACACACAAACACACAAAAACACATGCAAAAACACACAAAAACAAACACACACACAAAAACACACACAAAAACACACCCAAAAACACACCCAAAAACACACACAAAAACACATGCAAAAACAAACACACACACAAAAACACACACACACAAAAACAAACTCACAAAAACAAACACAAAAACACACACAAAAACAAACACACACAAAAACACACAAAAAACCACACAAAAACAAACACACACACAAACACTCAAAAGCACACACATAAATACACAAAAACAAACACACATACAAAAACACACACACACAAACACACAAAAACACATGCAAAAACACACAAAAACAAACACACACACAAAAACACACACAAAAACACATGCAAAAACAAACACACACACAAAAACACACACACACAAAAACAAACTCACAAAAACAAACACAAAAACACACACAAAAACAAACACACACAAAAACACACAAAAAAACACACAAAAACAAACACACACACAAAAACACAAACACAAAAACAAACACACACACAAAAACACACACACACAAACACAGAAAAACACACACAAAAACACACACAAAAACAAAACACACACACAAAAACACACACACAAAAACAAACACACACACAAAAACACACACACACAAAAACAAACACACACACAAAAACACACACAAAAACAAAAACAAACACAAAAACACACAAAAACAAACACACACAAAAACACACACAAAAACACACAAAAACAAACACACACACAAAAACACACACACAAACACACAAAAACAAACACACACACAAACACTCAAAAACACACACATAAATACACAAAAACAAACACACATACAAAAACACACACACACAAACACACAAAAACACATGCAAAAACACACAAAAACAAACACACACACAAAAACACACACAAAAACACACCCAAAAACACACCCAAAAACACACACAAAAACACATGCAAAAACAAACACACACACAAAAACACACACACACAAAAACAAACTCACAAAAACAAACACAAAAACACACACAAAAACAAACACACACAAAAACACACAAAAAAACACACAAAAACAAACACACACACAAACACTCAAAAACACACACATAAATACACAAAAACAAACACACATACAAAAACACACACACACAAACACACAAAAACACATGCAAAAACACACAAAAACAAACACACACACAAAAACACACACAAAAACACATGCAAAAACAAACACACACAAAAACACACACACACAAAAACAAACACACACAAAAACACACACACACAAACACAGAAAAACACACACAAAAACAAAAACACACACAAAAACAAAACACACACACAAAAACAAACACACACACAAAAACACACACACACAAAAACAAACACACACACAAAAACACACACACACAAAAACAAACACACACACAAAAACAAAAACAAACACAAAAACACACAAAAACAAACACACACACAAAAACACACACAGAACAACAAACACACACACACAAAAACACACACACACAAACACACAAAAACAAACACGCAAACAAACACACAAAAACACACACAAAAACAAACACACACACAAAAACACACAAAAACACACACACAAAAACAAACACACCAAAACACACACAAAAACAAACACACACACAAACACACACAAAAACAAACACACAAAAACACACACAAAAACAAACACAAACACAAAAACACACACACACAAAAACAAACACACACACAAAAACACACACACAAACACAGAAAAACACACACAAAAACACACACAAAAACACACAAAAATAAAAACACACACAAAAACACACACACACAAACACACACAAAAACACACACAAAAACACACAAAAACACACACACAAAAACAAACACACCAAAACACACACAAAAACAAACACACACACAAACACACACAAAAACAAACACACAAAAACACATGCAAAAACACACAAAAACAAACACACACACAAAAACACACACAAAAACACACACAAAAACACACACAAAAACACATGCAAAAACAAACACACACACAAAAACACACACACACAAAAACAAACTCACAAAAACAAACACAAAAACACAAACAAAAACAAACACACACAAAAACACACAAAAAAACACACAAAAACAAACACACACACAAACACTCAAAAACACACACATAAATACACAAAAACAAACACACATACAAAAACACACACACACAAACACACAAAAACACATGCAAAAACACACAAAAACAAACACACACACAAAAACAAACACAAAAACACACCCAAAAACACACACAAAAACACATGCAAAAACAAACACACACACAAAAACACACACACACAAAAACAAACTCACAAAAACAAACACAAAAACACACACAAAAACAAACACACACAAAAACACACAAAAAAACACACAAAAACAAACACACACACAAACACTCAAAAACACACACATAAATACACAAAAACAAACACACATACAAAAACACACACACACAAACACACAAAAACACATGCAAAAACACACAAAAACAAACACACACACAAAAACACACACAAAAACACACCCAAAAACACACACAAAAACACATGCAAAAACAAACACACACACAAAAACACACACACACAAAAACAAACACACACACACAAACACAGAAAAACACACACAAAAACACACACAAAAACAAAACACACACACAAAAACAAACACACACACAAAAACACACACACACAAAAACAAACACACACACAAAAACACACACACACAAAAACAAACACACACACAAAAACACACACAAAAACAAAAACAAACACAAAAACACACAAAAACAAACACACACACAAAAACACACACAGAACAACAAACACACACACACACAAAAACACACACACACAAACACACAAAAACAAACACGCAAACAAACACACAAAAACACACACAAAAACAAACACACACACAAAAACACACAAAAACACACACACAAAAACAAACACACCAAAACACACACAAAAACAAACACACCCACAAACACACACAAAAACAAACACACAAAAACACACACAAAAACAAACAGAAACACAAAAACACAAACACACAAAAACAAACACACACACAAAAACACAAACACACAAACACAGAAAAACACACACAAAAACACACACAAAAACAAAAACACACACAAAAACACACACACAAAAACACCCACACAAAAACAAACACAAAAACACACACAAAAACACACACACACAAAAACCCACAAAAACACACAAAAACAAACACAAAAACAAACACACACACAAACACTCAAAAACACACACATAAATACACAAAAACAAACACACACACAAAAACACACACACACAAACACACAAAAACACACACAAAAACACACAAAAACACACACAAAAACACACACAAAAACACACACACAAAAACAAACACACAAAAACACACACAAAAACAAACACACACACAAACACACAAAAACACACAAAAACAAACACACAAAAACACACCCAAAAACAAACACAAAAACACACACAAAAACACAAACACAAAAACAAACACACACAAAAACACACACAAAAACACACAAAAACAAACACACACACAAAAACACACACACACAAACACACAAAAACACACACATAAATACACAAAAACAAACACACACACAAAAACACACACACACAAACACACAAAAACACACACAAAAACACACAAAAACACACACAAAAACACACACAAAAACACACACACAAAAACAAACACACAAAAACACACACAAAAACAAACACACACACAAACACACAAAAACACACAAAAACAAACACACAAAAACACACCCAAAAACAAACACAAAAACACACACAAAAACACAAACACAAAAACAAACACACACAAAAACACACACAAAAACACACAAAAACAAACACACACACAAAAACACACACACACAAACACACAAAAACACATGCAAAAACAAACACACACACAAACACACAAAAACACACATAAAACACACAAAAACAAACACACACTCAAAAACACACACACACAAACACAAAAACACACACACAAAAACAAACAAACACAAAAACACAAAAAAACACACAAAAACAAACACACACACAAAAACAAACACAAAAACACACACAAAAACAAACACACACAAAAACACAAAAAAACACACAAAAACAAACACGCACACAAAAACACAAACACAAAAACAAACACACACAGAAACACACACAAAAACACACAAAAACAAACACACACACAAAAACACACACAAAAACACAAAAAAACACACAAAAACACACACACAAAAACAAACAAACACACAAAAACACACAAAAACAAACACACACAAAAACAAAAACAAACACAAAAACACACAAAAACAAACACACACACAAAAACACACACACACAAAAACAAACACACACAGAAAAACACACACACAAAAACAAACACACACACAAAAACACACACACACAAAAACACACACAAAAACACACAAAAATAAAAACACACACAAAAACACACAAAAACAAAAACGCAAACAAACACACAAAAACACACACAAAAACACACAAAAACACACACACAAAAACAAACACAAAAACACACACAAAAACAAACACACACAAAAACACACAAAAACACACACAAAAACAAACACACACACAAACGCACAAAAACACACAAAAAAACACACAAAAACAAACAAACACACAAAAACACAAACACAAAAACAAACACACACACAAACACACACAAAAACAATCACACACACAAACACACAAAAACACACACATAAATACACAAAAACAAACACACACACAAAAACACACACACACAAAAACAAACACACACACACAAACACACTCACGCAAAAACAATCACACACGAAAACACACACAAAAACAAACACACACAAACACACAAAAACACACACAAAAATACACAAAAACAAACACACACACAAAAACACACACACACACACACAAACAAACACACACACACAAACACACTCATAAAAACAAAAACACACACAAAAATACACAAAAACAAACACACACACAAAAACACACACACAAAAACACACAAAAACACACACAAAAACAAAAACACACACAAAAACACAAAAAAACAAACACACACACAAAAACACACACAAACACACAAAACCACACACAAAAACACACAAAAACACACACAAAAACAAAAACACACACAAAAACACACAAAAACAAACACACACACAAAAACACACACACACACAAACACACAAAAACACACACAAAAACAAACACACACACAAACACACAAAAACAAACACAAAAACAAACACACACACAAACACTCAAAAACACACACATAAATACACAAAAACAAACACACACACAAAAACACACACACACAAACACACAAAAACACACACAAAAACACACAAAAACACACACAAAAACACACACAAAAACACACACAAAAACACACAAAAACACACACACAAAAACAAACACACAAAAACACACAAAAACAAACACACACACAAACACACAAAAACACACAAAAACAAACACACAAAAACACACCCAAAAACACACACAAAAACACACACAAAAACACAAACACAAAAACAAACACACACAAAAACACACACAAAAACACACAAAAACAAACACACACACAAAAACACACACACACAAACACACAAAAACACATGCAAAAACAAACACACACACAAACACACAAAAACACACATAAAACACACAAAAACAAACACAAACACAAAAACAAACACACACAAAAACACACACAAAAACACACAAAAACAAACACACACACAAAAACACACACACACAAACACACAAAAACACATGCAAAAACAAACACACACACAAACACACAAAAACACACATAAAACACACAAAAACAAACACACACAAACACACTCAAACACACACAAAAACAAACACACAAAAACACACAAAAACACACAAAAACAAACACACACACAAAAACACACACACACACAAAAACACACACACACACAAAAACAAACACACACACACACACACACAAAAACACACACAAAAACACACAAAAACAAACACACACTCAAAAACACACACACACAAACACACACAAAAACACACACAAAAACACACACACAAAAACAAACAAACACAAAAACACAAAAAAACACACAAAAACAAACACACACACAAAAACAAACACAAAAACACACACAAAAACACAAAAAAACACAAAAAAACACACAAAACAAACACACACACAAAAACAAACACAAAAACACACACAAAAACAAACACACACAAAAACAAACACGCACACAAAAACACAAACACAAAAACAAACACACACAAAAACACACACAAAAACACACAAAAACAAACACACACACAAAAACAAACACACACACAAAAACACACACAAAAACAAAAACAAACACAAAAACACACAAAAACAAACACACACACAAAAACACACACAGAACAACAAACACACACACACACAAAAACACACACACACAAACACACAAAAACAAACACGCAAACAAACACACAAAAACACACACAAAAACAAACACACACACAAAAACACACAAAAACACACACACAAAAACAAACACACCAAAACACACACAAAAACAAACACTCCCACAAACACACACAAAAACAAACACACAAAAACACACACAAAAACAAACAGAAACACAAAAACACACACACACAAAAACAAACACACACACAAAAACACAAACACACAAACACAGAAAAACACACACAAAAACACACACAAAAACAAAAACACACACAAAAACACACACACAAAAACACCCACACAAAAACAAACACAAAAACACACACAAAAACACACACACACAAAAACCCACAAAAACACACAAAAACAAACACAAAAACAAACACACACACAAACACTCAAAAACACACACATAAATACACAAAAACAAACACACACACAAAAACACACACACACAAACACACAAAAACACACACAAAAACACACAAAAACACACACAAAAACACACACAAAAACACACACACAAAAACAAACACACAAAAACACACACAAAAACAAACACACACACAAACACACAAAAACACACAAAAACAAACACACAAAAACACACCCAAAAACAAACACAAAAACACACACAAAAACACAAACACAAAAACAAACACACACAAAAACACACACAAAAACACACAAAAACAAACACACACACAAAAACACACACACACAAACACACAAAAACACATGCAAAAACAAACACACACACAAACACACAAAAACACACATAAAACACACAAAAACAAACACACACTCAAAAACACACACACACAAACACAAAAACACACACACAAAAACAAACAAACACAAAAACACAAAAAAACACACAAAAACAAACACACACACAAAAACAAACACAAAAACACACACAAAAACAAACACACACAAAAACACAAAAAAACACACAAAAACAAACACGCACACAAAAACACAAACACAAAAACAAACACACACAGAAACACACACAAAAACACACAAAAACAAACACACACACAAAAACACACACAAAAACACAAAAAAACACACAAAAACACACACACAAAAACAAACAAACACACAAAAACACACAAAAACAAACACACACAAAAACAAAAACAAACACAAAAACACACAAAAACAAACACACACACAAAAACACACACACACAAAAACAAACACACACAGAAAAACACACACACAAAAACAAACACACACACAAAAACACACACACACAAAAACACACACAAAAACACACAAAAATAAAAACACACACAAAAACACACAAAAACAAAAACGCAAACAAACACACAAAAACACACACAAAAACACACAAAAACACACACACAAAAACAAACACAAAAACACACACAAAAACAAACACACACAAAAACACACAAAAACACACACAAAAACAAACACACACACAAACGCACAAAAACACACAAAAAAACACACAAAAACAAACAAACACACAAAAACACAAACACAAAAACAAACACACACACAAACACACACAAAAACAATCACACACACAAACACACAAAAACACACACATAAATACACAAAAACAAACACACACACAAAAACACACACACACAAAAACAAACACACACACACAAACACACTCACGCAAAAACAATCACACACGAAAACACACACAAAAACAAACACACACAAACACACAAAAACACACACAAAAATACACAAAAACAAACACACACACAAAAACACACACACACACACACAAACAAACACACACACACAAACACACTCATAAAAACAAAAACACACACAAAAATACACAAAAACAAACACACACACAAAAACACACACACAAAAACACACAAAAACACACACAAAAACAAAAACACACACAAAAACACAAAAAAACAAACACACACACAAAAACACACACAAACACACAAAACCACACACAAAAACACACAAAAACACACACAAAAACAAAAACACACACAAAAACACACAAAAACAAACACACACACAAAAACACACACACACACAAACACACAAAAACACACACAAAAACAAACACACACACAAACACACAAAAACAAACACAAAAACAAACACACACACAAACACTCAAAAACACACACATAAATACACAAAAACAAACACACACACAAAAACACACACACACAAACACACAAAAACACACACAAAAACACACAAAAACACACACAAAAACACACACAAAAACACACACAAAAACACACAAAAACACACACACAAAAACAAACACACAAAAACACACAAAAACAAACACACACACAAACACACAAAAACACACAAAACAAACACACAAAAACACACCCAAAAACACACACAAAAACACACACAAAAACACAAACACAAAAACAAACACACACAAAAACACACACAAAAACACACAAAAACAAACACACACACAAAAACACACACACACAAACACACAAAAACACATGCAAAAACAAACACACACACAAACACACAAAAACACACATAAAACACACAAAAACAAACACAAACACAAAAACAAACACACACAAAAACACACACAAAAACACACAAAAACAAACACACACACAAAAACACACACACACAAACACACAAAAACACATGCAAAAACAAACACACACACAAACACACAAAAACACACATAAAACACACAAAAACAAACACACACAAACACACTCAAACACACACAAAAACAAACACACAAAAACACACAAAAACACACAAAAACAAACACACACACAAAAACACACACACACACAAAAACACACACACACACAAAAACAAACACACACACACACACACACACAAAAACACACACAAAAACACACAAAAACAAACACACACTCAAAAACACACACACACAAACACACACAAAAACACACACAAAAACACACACACAAAAACAAACAAACACAAAAACACAAAAAAACACACAAAAACAAACACACACACAAAAACAAACACAAAAACACACACAAAAACAAACACACACAAAAACACAAAAAAACACAAAAAAACACACAAAACAAACACACACACAAAAACAAACACAAAAACACACACAAAAACAAACACACACAAAAACAAACACGCACACAAAAACACAAACACAAAAACAAACACACACAAAAACACACACAAAAACACACAAAAACAAACACACACACAAAAACACACACAAAAACAAAAACAAACACAAAAACACACAAAAACAAACACACACAAAAACACACACAGAACAACAAACACACACACACACAAACACACACACACAAACACACAAAAACACACACAAAAACAAACACACACACAAAAACACACAAAAACACACACACAAAAACAAACACACCAAAACACACACAAAAACAAACACACACACAAACACACACAAAAACAAACACACAAAAACACACACAAAAACAAACACAAACACAAAAACACACACACACAAAAACAAACACACACACAAAAACACACACACACAAACACAGAAAAACACACACAAAAACACACACAAAAACACACAAAAATAAAAACACACACAAAAAAACACACACACAAACACACACAAAAACACACACAAAAACACACAAAAACACACACACAAAAACAAACACACCAAAACACACACAAAAACAAACACACACACAAACACACACAAAAACACACACAAAAACACATGCAAAAACACACAAAAACAAACACACACACAAAAACACACACAAAAACACAACCAAAAACACACACAAAAACACATGCAAAAACAAACACACACACAAAAACACACACACACAAAAACAAACTCACAAAAACAAACACAAAAACACACACAAAAACAAACACACACAAAAACACACAAAAAAACACACAAAAACAAACACACACACACAAACACTCAAAAAACACACACATAAATACACAAAAACAAACACACATACAAAAACACACACACGACAAACACACAAAAACACATGCAAAAACACACAAAAACAAACACACACACAAAAACACACCCAAAAACACACCCAAAAACACACACAAAAACACATGCAAAAACAAACACACACACAAAAACACACACACACAAAAACAAACTCACAAAAACAAACACAAAAACACACACAAAAACAAACACACACAAAAACACACAAAAAAACACACAAAAACAAACACACACACAAACACTCAAAAACACACACATAAATACACAAAAACAAACACACATACAAAAACACACACACACAAACACACAAAAACACATGCAAAAACACACAAAAACAAACACACACACAAAAACACACACAAAAACACACCCAAAAACACACACAAAAACACATGCAAAAACAAACACACACACAAAAACACACACACACAAAAACAAACACACACAAAAACACACACACACAAACACAGAAAAACACACACAAAAACACACACAAAAACAAAACACACACACAAAAACAAACACACACACAAAAACACACACACACAAACAAACACACACACAAAAACACACACACACAAAAACAAACACACACACAAAAACACACACAAAAACAAAAACAAACACAAAAACACACAAAAACAAACACACACACAAAAACACACACAGAACAACAAACACACACACACAAAAACACACACACACAAACACACAAAAACAAACACGCAAACAAACACACAAAAACAAACACACACACAAAAACACACAAAAACACACACACAAAAACAAACACACCAAAACACACACAAAAACAAACACACACACAAACACACACAAAAACAAACACACAAAAACACACACAAAAACAAACACAAACACAAAAACACACACACACAAAAACAAACACACACACAAAAACACAAACACACAAACACAGAAAAACACACACAAAAACACACACAAAAACACACACACAAAAACACCCACACAAAAACAAACACAAAAACACACACAAAAACACACACACACAAAAACCCACAAAAACACACAAAAACAAACACAAAAACAAACACACACACAAACACTCAAAAACACACACATAAATACACAAAACAAACACACACACAAAAACACACACACACAAACACACAAAAACACACACAAAAACACACAAAAACACACACAAAACACACACAAAAACACACAAAAACACACACACAAAAACAAACACACACACAAAAACAAACACACACACAAAAACACAAACACAAAAACAAACACACACAAAAACACACACACACAAACACAGAAAAACACACACAAAAACACACACAAAAACAAAACACACACACAAAAACAAACACACACACAAAAACACACACACAAAAACAAACACACACACAAAAACACACACAAAAACAAAAACAAACACAAAAACACACAAAAACAAACACACACAAAAACACACACAAAAACACACAAAAACAAACACACACACAAAAACACACAAAAACAAACACACACACAAACACACAAAAACACACAAAAACAAACACACAAAAACACACCCAAAAACAAACACAAAAACACACACAAAAACACAAACACAAAAACAAACACACACAAAAACACACACAAAAACACACAAAAACAAACACACACACAAAAACACACACACACACAAACACACAAAAACACATGCAAAAACAAACACACACACAAACACACAAAAACACACATAAAACACACAAAAACAAACACACACTCAAAAACACACACACACAAACACAAAAACACACACACAAAAACAAACAAACACAAAAACACAAAAAAACACACAAAAACAAACACACACACAAAAACAAACACAAAAACACACACAAAAACAAACACACACAAAAACACAAAAAAACACACAAAAACAAACACGCACACAAAAACACAAACACAAAAACAAACACACACAGAAACACACACAAAAACACACAAAAACAAACACACACACAAAAACACACACAAAAACACAAAAAAACACACAAAAACACACACACAAAAACAAACAAACACACAAAAACACACAAAAACAAACACACACAAAAACAAAAACAACACAAAAACACACAAAAACAAACACACACACAAAAACACACACACACAAAAACAAAACACACACAGAAAAACACACACACAAAAACAAACACACACACAAAAAACACACACACACAAAAACACACACAAAAACACACAAAAATAAAAACACACACAAAAACACACAAAAACAAAAACGCAAACAAACACACAAAAACACACACAAAAACACACAAAAACACACACACAAAAACAAACACAAAAACACACACAAAAACAAACACACACAAAACACACACAAAACACACACAAAAACAAACACACACACAACGCACAAAAACACACAAAAAAACACACAAAAACAAACAAACACACAAAAACACAAACACAAAAACAAACACACACACAAACACACACAAAAACAATCACACACACAAACACACAAAAAACACACACATAAATACACAAAAACAAACACACACACAAAAACACACACACACAAAAACAAACACACACACACAAACACACTCACGCAAAAACAATCACACACGAAAACACACACAAAAACAAACACACACAAACACACAAAAACACACACAAAAATACACAAAAACAAACACACACACAAAAACACACACACACACACACAAACAAACACACACACACAAACACACTCATAAAAACAAAAACACACACAAAAATACACAAAAACAAACACACACACAAAAACACACACACAAAAACACACAAAAACACACACAAAAACAAAAACACACACAAAAACACAAAAAAACAAACACACACACAAAAACACACACAAACACACAAAACCACACACAAAAACACACAAAAACACACACAAAAACAAAAACACACACAAAAACACACAAAAACAAACACACACACAAAAACACACACACACACAAACACACAAAAACACACACAAAAACAAACACACACACAAACACACAAAAACAAACACAAAAACAAACACACACACAAACACTCAAAAACACACACATAAATACACAAAAACAAACACACACACAAAAACACACACACACAAACACACAAAAACACACACAAAAACACACAAAAACACACACAAAAACACACACAAAAACACACACAAAAACACACAAAAACACACACACAAAAACAAACACACAAAAACACACAAAAACAAACACACACACAAACACACAAAAACACACAAAAACAAACACACAAAAACACACCCAAAAACACACACAAAAACACACACAAAAACACAAACACAAAAACAAACACACACAAAAACACACACAAAAACACACAAAAACAAAACACACACACAAAAACACACACACACAAACACACAAAAACACATGCAAAAACAAACACACACACAAACACACAAAAACACACATAAAACACACAAAAACAAACACAAACACAAAAACAAACACACACAAAAACACACACAAAAACACACAAAAACAAACACACACACAAAAACACACACACACAAACACACAAAAACACATGCAAAAACAAACACACACACAAACACACAAAAACACACATAAAACACACAAAAACAAACACACACAAACACACTCAAACACACACAAAAACAAACACACAAAAACACACAAAAACACACAAAAACAAACACACACACAAAAACACACACACACACAAAAACACACACACACACAAAAACAAACACACACACACACACACACACAAAAACACACACAAAAACACACAAAAACAAACACACACTCAAAAACACACACACACAAACACACACAAAAACACACACAAAAACACACACACAAAAACAAACAAACACAAAAACACAAAAAAACACACAAAAACAAACACACACACAAAAACAAACACAAAAACACACACAAAAACAAACACACACAAAAACACAAAAAAACACAAAAAAACACACAAAACAAACACACACACAAAAACAAACACAAAAACACACACAAAAACAAACACACACAAAAACAAACACGCACACAAAAACACAAACACAAAAACAAACACACACAAAAACACACACAAAAACACACAAAAACAAACACACACACAAAAACACACACAAAAACAAAAACAAACACAAAAACACACAAAAACAAACACACACAAAAACACACACAGAACAACAAACACACACACACACAAACACACACACACAAACACACAAAAACACACACAAAAACAAACACACACACAAAAACACACAAAAACACACACACAAAAACAAACACACCAAAACACACACAAAAACAAACACACACACAAACACACACAAAAACAAACACACAAAAACACACACAAAAACAAACACAAACACAAAAACACACACACACAAAAACAAACACACACACAAAAACACACACACACAAACACAGAAAAACACACACAAAAACACACACAAAAACACACAAAAATAAAAACACACACAAAAAAACACACACACAAACACACACAAAAACACACACAAAAACACACAAAAACACACACACAAAAACAAACACACCAAAACACACACAAAAACAAACACACACACAAACACACACAAAAACACACACAAAAACACATGCAAAAACACACAAAAACAAACACACACACAAAAACACACACAAAAACACAACCAAAAACACACACAAAAACACATGCAAAAAACAAACACACACACAAAAACACACACACACAAAAACAAACTCACAAAAACAAACACAAAAACACACACAAAAACAAACACACACAAAAACACACAAAAAAAACACACAAAAACAAACACACACACAAACACTCAAAAACACACACATAAATACACAAAAACAAACACACATACAAAAACACACACACACAAACACACAAAAACACATGCAAAAACACACAAAAACAAACACACACACAAAAACACACCCAAAAACACACCCAAAAACACACACAAAAACACATGCAAAAACAAACACACACACAAAAACACACACACACAAAAACAAACTCACAAAAACAAACACAAAAACACACACAAAAACAAACACACACAAAAACACACAAAAAAACACAAAAACAAACACACACACAAACACTCAAAAACACACACATAAATACACAAAAACAAACACACATACAAAAACACACACACACAAACACACAAAAACACATGCAAAAACACACAAAAACAAACACACACACAAAAACACACACAAAAACA
>JAUIMM010003528.1:0-71393 GCA_031769625.1 Taudactylus pleione
ATAAAGTGGTACATAGTATAGAATGTGGTGTATAGTGGTACATAGTATAGAAAATGGTGTATAGTGGTACAAAGTATAGTGGTACATACTATAGAATGTGGTGTTTAGTGGTACCTAGTATAGAATTTGATGTAGAGCTGTAATGTGGTACATAGTATAGAATGTGGTATAGAGCTGTATTGTTGTACATACTATAGAATGTGGTGTATAGTATATGGTATAGAGCTGTATAGTGGTACAGAGTATAGAGTATGGTGTATAGTGGTACATAGTATAGAATATGGTGTAGAGCTGTAAAGTGGTACATAGTATAGAATATGGTGTATAATGTTGCATAGTATAGAATATGGTGTATAGTGGTACATAGTATAGAATATTGTGTATAATGGTACATAGTAAAGAATATGGTGTATAGTGGCTATACTATGTACCACTATACATCTCTACACCATATTCTATACTATCTACCACTATACAACTCTACACCATATTCTATACCATGTACCACTATACACAATATTCTATACTATGTAGCACTATACACCATATTCTTTACTATGTACCATTATACACAATATTCTATACTATGTACCACTATACACCATATTCTATACTATGCAACACTATACACCATATTCTATACTATGTACCACTAAACACCATATTCTATACTATGTACCATTATACACCATATTCTATACTATGTACCATTGTACACCATATTCTATACTATGTACCACTATACCGCTCTACACCACATTCTATACTATGTACAACTATAAAGCTCTACACCACATTCTATACTATGTACCACTATACAGCTCTTCACCATATTCTATACTATGTACCACTATTCAGCTCTACACCATATTCTATACTATATACCACTGTACAGCTCTATACCATATTCTATACTATGTACCACTATACACCATATTCTATACTATTTACCACTATACAGCACATTCTATACTATGTACCACTATACTCCATATTCTATGCTATGTACCACTATACACCATATTCTATACTATACCGCTCTACACCACATTCTATACTATGCAACACTATTAAGCTCTACACCACATTTTATACTATGTACCACTATACAGCTCTACACCATATTCTATACTATGTACCACTAAACAGCTCTACACCATATTCTATACTATCTACCACTATACAGCTCTACACCACATACTATACTATGTACCACTATACAGCTCTACAGCATATTCTATACTATGTACCACTATACAGCTCTAAACCATATTCTCTACTATATACCACTATACACCAAATTCTATACTATGTACCACTATACACCATATTCTATACTGTATACCACTATACACCTTATTCTATACTATACCGCTCTGCACCACATTCTGTACTATGTACCACTATAAATCTCTACACCACATTCTATACTATGTAACAGTATACAGCTCTTCACCATATTCTATACTTTGTACCACTATACACCACATTCTATACTTTGTACCACTATACAGCTCTACACCATATACCACTATACACCACATTCTATACTATGTACCACTATACACCATATTCTATACTATGTACCACTATACAGCTCTTCACCATATTCTATAATATGTACCACTATACACCATATTCTATACTATGTACCTCTATACACCATATTCTATGCTATGTACCACTATACACCATATTCTATACTATGTTTCACTATACAGCTCTACATCACATTCTATACTGTATACCAATATACACCATATTCTATACTATGTACCACTATACACCAAATTCTATACTATATACCACTATTCAGATCTACCCCATATTCTATACTATGTACTATACACCATATTCTATACTATGTACCACTTTGCAGCTCTACACCATATTCTATACTATGTACCACTATACAGCTCTACACCATATTCTATACTATATACCACTATACACCAAATTCTATACTATGTACCACTATACACCACATTCTATACTATGTACCACTATACACCATATTCTATACTATGTACCTCTATACACCATATTCTATACTATGTACCACTATACACCATATTCTATACTATGTACCACTATACAGCTCTACATCACATTATATACTGTATACCAATTTACAGCATATTCTATAATATGTACCACTATACACCAAATTCTATACTATATACCACTATACAGCTCTACCCTATATTCTATACTATGTACTATACACCATATTCTATACTATGTACCACTATACAGCTCTACACCATATTCTTTACTATGTACCACTATACAGCTCTACACCATATTCTATACTATGTACCACTATACAGCTCTACATCACATTCTATACTGTATACCAATTTACAGCATATTCTATAATATGTACCACTATACACCAAATTCTATACTATATACCACTATACAGCTCTACCCTATATTCTATACTATGTACTATACACCATATTCTTTACTATGTACCACTATACAGCTCTACACCATATTCTATACTATTTACCACTATACATCATATTCTATACTATGTACCACTATACTCCACATTCTATACTATGTACCATTATACACCACATTCTATACTATGTACCACTAAACACCGTATTCTATACTATGTACAATTATACACCATATTCTAAACTTTGTACCACTATACACCATATTCTATACTATGTACCTCTATACACCATATTGTATACTATATACCACTATACACCATATTCTATACTATGTACCCTTATACACCATATTCTATAGTATGTACCTCTATACACCATATTCTATACTATGTACCACTATACAGCTCAACACCATATTCTATACTATTTACCACTATACACCATATTGTATACTATATGCCACTATACACCATATTCTATACTATGTACCCTTATACACCATATTCTATACTATGTAACTATATACACCATATTCTATACTATGTACCACTATACAGCTCTACACCATATTCTATACTATTTAACACTATACACCATATTCTATACTATATACCACTATACACCATATTCTATACTATGTACCACTATACACCATATTCTATACTATATACCACTATACAGCTCTACACCGTATTCTATACTATGTACCACTATACAGCTCTACACCATATTCTATACTAAATACCACTAATCACCATATTCTATACTATGTACCACTATACAACACATTCTATTCTATGTACCACTATAAACCACATTCTATACTATGTACCACTATACACCAAATTCTATACTATGTACAGTTATACACCATATTCTATACTATGTACCACTATAAACCATATTCTATACTATGTACCATTATACCACATATTCTATACTATGTATCACTATACACCATATTCTATACTAAGTACCACTATACAGCTCTACACCATATTCTATTCTATATACCACTATACACCATATTCTATAGTTTGTACCATTCTACACCACATTCTATACTATGTACTATACACAATATTCTATACTATGTACCACTATACACCATATTCTATACTATGTACCACTATAAACTATACACCATATTCTATACTATGTACCACTATAAAGCTCTACAACATATTCTATACTATGTACCACTATACACCATATTCTATCCTATGTACCACTATACACCACATTCTATACTATTTACCACTATAAACCACATTCTATACTATGTACCACTATACTCCATATTCTATACTATGTATCACTATACACCATATTCTATACTAAGTACCAATATACAGCTCTACACCATATTCTATTCTATATACCAGTATACACCATATTCTATACTATGTACCATTATTCACCATATTTTATACTATGTACCACTATACACCATATTCTATACTATGTACCACTATACACCATATTCTATACTACACTGCTCTGCACCACATTCTGTACTTGGTACCACTATAAATCTCTACACCACATTCGATACTATGTACCACTATACAGCTCTACACCATATTCTATACTATGTACCACTATACACCACATTCTAAACTATGTACCACTATGCAGCATATTCTATACTATGTACCACTATACAGCTCTACAACATATTCTATACTATGTACCACTATACAGCTCTACACCATATTCTATACTCTATACCACTATACACCACATTCTATACCATGTACCACTATACACCATATTCTATATTATGTACCACTATACACCATATTCTATACTATGTACCACTATACACCATATTCTATACTATATACCACTATACACCATATTCTATACAATGTATCACTATACACCATATTCTATACTATGTACAACTATACAGCTCTACACCATATTCTATACTATATACCACTATACACCATATTCTATACTATGTACCACTATACTCCTCTACAACATATTCTATACTATGTAAAACTATACTCCACATTCTATACTATGTACCACTGTACACCATATTCTATACTAAGTACCACTATACAGCTCTAAACCATATTCTATTCTATATACCACTATACACCACATTCTATACTATGTACTATACACCATATTCTATACTATGTACCACTATACACCATATTCTATACTATGTACCACTATACAGCTCTACATCATATTCTATACTATGTACCACTATACAGCTCTACACCATATTCTATACTATGTACCACTATAAACCACATTCTATACTGTGTACCACTATACACCATATTCTATACTATGTACAACTATACACCATATTCTATACCATGTAACACTATACACCATATTCTATACTATATATTACTATACACCATATTCTATACTAAACCGCTCTGCACCACATTCTATACTATGTACTACTATAAATCTCTACACCACATTCTATACTATATACCAATATACACCATATTCTATACTATGTACCACTATACACCACATTCTATACTATGTACCACTATACTTTGTACCACTATACACCATATTCTATACTATGTACCACTATACAACACATTCTATACTATGTACCACTATACACCTCTACACCATATTCTATACTATGTACCACTATACACCACATTCTAAACTATGTACCACTTTACAACTCTACACCATATTCTATACCATGTACCACTATACACAATATTCTATACTATGTAGCACTATACTCCATATTCTTTACTATGTACCATTATACACAATATTCTATACTATGTACCACTATACACCATATTCTATACTATGCAACACTATACACCATATTCTATACTATGTACCACTAAACACCATATTCTATACTATGTACCATTATACACCATATTCTAAACTATGTACCATTGTACACCATATTCTATAATATGTACCACTATACCGCTCTACACCACATTCTATACTATGTACCACTTTAAAGCTCTACACCACATTCTATACTATGTACCACTATACAGCTCTTCACCATATTCTATACTATGTACCACTATTCAGCTCTACACCATATTCTATATTATATACCACTGTACAGCTCTATACCATATTCTATACTATGTACCACTATACACCATATTCTATACTATTTACCACTATACAGCACATTCTATACTATGTACCACTATACACCATTTTCTATGCTATGTACCACTATACACCATATTCTATACTATACCGCTCTACACCACATTCTATACTATGCAACACTATTAAGCCCTACACCACATTCTATACTATGTACCACTATACAGCTCTACACCATATTCTATACTATGTACCACTATACAGCTCTACACCATATTCTATACTATCTACCACTATACAGCTCTACACCATATTCTATACTATGTACCACTATACAGCTCTACACCATATTCTATACTATGTACCACTATACAGCTCTAAACTATATTCTCTACTATATACCACTATACACCAAATTCTATACTATGTACCACTATACACCATATTCTATACTATATACCACTATACACCTTATTCTATACTATACCGCTCTGCAACACATTCTGTACTATGTACCACTATAAATCTCTACACCACATTCTATACTATGTAACTGTATACAGCTCTTCACCATATTCTATACTTTGTACCACTATACACCACATTCTATACTTTGTACCACTATACAGCTCTACACCATATACCACTATACACCACATTCTATACTATGTACCACTATACACCATATTCTATACTATGTACCACTATACAGCTCTACACCATATTCTATACTATGTACCTCTATACACCATATTCTATACTATGTACCAGTATACACAATATTCTATACTATGTACCACTATACAGCTCTACATCACATTCTATACTGTATACCAATATACACCATATTCTATACTATGTACCACTATACACCAAATTCTATACTATATACCACTATACAGATCTACCCCATATTGTATACTATGTACTATACACCATATTCTATACTATGTACCACTTTACAGCTCTACACCATATTCTATACTATGTACCACTATACAGCTCTACACCATATTCTATACTATATACCACTATACACCAAATTCTATACTATGTACCACTATACTCCACATTCTATACTATGTACCACTATACACCACATTCTATACTATGTACCACTATACACCATATTCTATACTATGTACCTCTATACACCATATTCTATACTATGTACCACTATACACCATATTCTATACTATGTACCACTTTACAGCTCTACATCACATTCTATACTGTATACCAATTTACACCATATTCTATACTATGTACCACTATACTCCACATTCTATACTATGTACCACTATACACCACATTCTATACTATGTACCACTATACACCGTATTCTATACTACCTACAATTATACACCATATTCTATACTTTGTACCACTATACACCATATTCTATACTATGTACCACTATACACCATATTGTATACTATATACCACTATACACCATATTTTATACTATGTACCCTTATACACCATATTCTATACTATGTACCTCTATACACCATATTCTATACTATGTACCACTATACAGCTCTACACCATATTCTATACTATTTACCACTATACACCATATTGTATACTATATACCACTATACACCATATTCTATACTATGTACCCTTATACACCATATTCTATACTATGTACCTCTATACACCATATTCTATACTATGTACCACTATACAGCTCTACACCATATTCTATACTATTTACCACTATACACCATATTCTATACTATATACCACTATACACCATATTCTATACTATGTACCACTATACACCATATTCTATACTATATACCACTATACAGCTCTACACCATATTCTATACTATGTACCACTATACAGCTCTACACCATATTCTATACTAAATTCCACTATACACCATATTCTATACTATGTACCACTATACACCACATTCTATTCTATGTAACACTATAAACCACATTCTATACTATGTACCACTATACACCAAATTCTATACTATGTACAGTTATACACCATATTCTATACTATGTACCACTCTAAACCATATTCTATACTATATACCACTATACACCATATTCTATACTATGTACCATTATACCACATATTCTATACTATGTATCACTATACACCATATTCTATACTAAGTACCACTATACACCATATTCTATACTATGTACCATTATACACCACATTCTATACTATGTACTATACACAATATTCTATACTATGTACCACTATACACCATATTCTATACTATGTACCACTATACAGCTCTACACCATATTCTATACTACATACCACTATACACCATATTCTATCCTATGTACCACTATACACCACATTCTATACTATTTACCACTATAAACCAAATTCTATACTATGTACCACTATACACCAAATGCTATACTATGTACCACTATACAACATATTTTATACTATATACCACTATACACTATATTCTATACTATGTACCATTATACACCATATTCTATACTATGTATCACTATACACCATATTCTATACTAAGTACAAATATACAGCTCTACACCATATTCTATTCTATATACCAGTATACACCATATTCTATACTATGTACCATTATACACCATATTTTATACTATGTACCACTATACACCATATTCTATACTATGTACCAATATACACCATATTCTATACTATACCGCTCTGCACCACATTCTATACTTTGTACCACTAAAAATCTCTACACCACATTCTATACTATGTACCACTATACAGCTCTACACCATATTCTATACTATGTACCACTATTCACCACATTCTAAACTATGTACCACTATGCAGCATATTCTATACTATGTACCACTATACAGCTCTACAACATATTCTATACTATGTACCACTATACAGCTCTACACCATATTCTATACTCTGTACCACTATACACCACATTCTATACAATGTACCACTATACACCATATTCTATATTATGTACCTCTATACACCATATTCTATACTATGTACCACTATACACCATATTCTATACTATGTACCACTATACACCATATTCTATACTATATACCACTATACACCATATTCTATACTATGTACAACAATACAGCTCTACACCATTTTCTATACTATATACCACTATACATTATATTCTATACTATGTACCACTATACTCCTCTACAACATATTCTATACTATATAACACTATACTCCACATTCTATACTATGTACCACTGTACACCACATTCTATACTTTGTACCACTTTACCGCTCTACACCATATTCTATACTATGTACCACTATACACCATATTCTATACTAAGTACCACTATTCAGCTCTAAACCATATTCTATTCTATATACCACTATACACCATATTCTATACTATGTACCATTATACACCACATTCTATACTATGTACTATACACCATATTCTATACTATGTACCACTATACACCATATTCTATACTATGTACCACTATACAGCTCTACGTCATATTCTATACTATGTACCACTATACAGCTCTACACCATATACTATACTATGTACCACTATAAACCACATTCTATACTGTGTACCACTATACACCATATTCTATACTATGTACAATTATACACCATATTCTATACCATGTACCACTATACACCATATTCTATACTATATACCACTATACACCATATTCTATACTATACCGCTCTGCACCACATTCTATACTATATACCACAATACAGCTCTACCCCATATTCTATACTATGTACCACTATACACCATATTCTATACTACGTACCATTATACACCATATTCTATACTATGTACAACTATACAGCTCTACACCATATTCTATACTATGTACCACTATACAGCTCTAAACCATATTCTATACTTTGTACCACTATACACAATATTCTATACTATGTACCACTATACACCATATTCTTTACTGTGTACCATTATACACAATATTCTATACTATGTACCACTATACACCATATTCTATACTATGCAACATTATACACCATATTCTATACTATGTACCACTTTAGAGCTCTACACCATATTCTGTACTATGTACCACTATACACCATACTCTATACTCTGTACCACTATACAGCTCTATACCATATACTATACACCACATTCTATAGTATGTACCACAATACAGCTCTATACCACATTCTTTACTATGTACCACATTACAGCTCTACACCAAATTCTATACTATTTACCACTAAACACCACATTCTATACTATGTACCACTATACTTTGTACCACTATACACCATAATCTATACTATGTACCACTATACAACACAATCTATACTATGTACCACTATATGCCATATTCTATACTGTGTACCACTATACAGCTCTACACCACCTTCTATACTAAGTACCACTATTCACCATATTCTATACTATGTACCTCTATACACCATATTCTATACTCTGTACCACTATACACCATATTCTATACTATATACCACTATACACCATATTCTATACTATGTACCACTGTACAACATATTCTATACTATGTACCTATATACACCATATTCTATACTATGAACCACTATACAGCTCTACACCATATTCTATACTATGTACCACTATACACCATATTCAATACTATGTACCATTATACACCATGTTCTATACTATGTACCACTATACACCACATTCTATACTATGTACCACTATACACCTTATTCTATACTATGTACAATTATACACCATATTCTATACTATGTACCTCTATACACCATATTCTATACTATGTACCACTATACAGCTCTACACCATATTCTATACTATTTACCACTATACACCATATTGTATACTATATACCACTATGCACCATATTCTATACTATGTACCCTTATACACCATATTCTATACTATGTACCTCTGTGCACCATATTCTATACTATGTACCACTATACAGCTCTACACCATATTCTATACTATGTACCACTATACAGCTCTACACCATATTCTATACTAAATACCACTATACACCATATTCTATACTATGTAGCACTATACACCACATTCTATTCTATGTACAACTATACACCAAATTCTATACTATGTACAGTTATACACCATATTCTATGCTATGAACCACTATAAAACATATTCTATACTATATACCACTATACACCATATTCTATACTATGTACCATTATATCACATATTCTATACTATGTATCACTATACACCATATTCTATACTAAGTACCACTATACACCATATTCTATACTATGTACCATTATACACCACATTCTATACTATGTACTATACACCATCTTCCATACTATGTACCACTATACACCATATTCTATACTATGTACCACTATAAAGCTCTACACCATATTCTATACTATGTACCACTATACAGCTCTACACCATATTCTATACTATATACCACTATACACCATATTCTATCCTATGTACCACTATACAACATATTCTATACTATATACCACTATACACTATATTCTATACTATGTACCATTATACACCATATTCTATACTATGTATCACTATACACCATATTCTATACTAAGTACCAATATACAGCTCTACACCATATTCTATTCTATATACCAGTATACACCATATTCTATACTACGTACCATTATACACCATATTTTATACTATGTACCACTATACACCATATTCTATACTATGTACCACTATACACCATATTCTATACTATACCGCTCTGCACCACATTCTATACTTGGTACCACTATAAATCTCTACACCATACTCTATACTATGTACCACTATACACCACATTCTAAACTATGTACCACTATGCAGCATATTATATACTATGTACCACTATACAGCTCTACAACATATTCTATACTATGTACCACTATACAGCTCTACACCATATTCTATACTCTGTACCACTATACACCACATTCTATACAATGTACCACTATACACCATATTCTATATTATGTACCTCTATACACCATATTCTATACTATGTACCACTATACACCATATTCTATACTATGTACCACTATACACCATATTCTATACTATATACCACTATACACCACATTCTATACAATGTATCACTATACACCATATTCTATACTATGTACAACAATACAGCTCTACACCATATTCTATACTATATACCACTATACACCATATTCTATACTATGTACCACTATACTCCTCTACAACATATTCTATACTATATAACACTATACTCCACATTCTATACTATGTACCACTGTACACCACATTCTATACTATGTACCACTTTACCGCTCTACACCATATTCTATACTATGTACCACTATACACCATATTCTATACTATGTACCACTATACAGCTCTACATCATATTCTATACTATGTACCACTATACAGCTCTACACCATATACTATACTATGTACCACTATAAACCACATTCTGTACTGTGTACCACTATACACCATATTCTATACTATGTACAATTATACACCATATTCTATACCATGTACCACTATACACCATATTCTATACTATATACCACTATACACCATATTCTATACTATACCGCTCTGCACCACATTCTATACCATGTACTACTATAAATCTCTACACCACATTCTATACTATATACCAATATCCACCATATTCTATACTATGTACCACTATACACCAAATTCTATACTATATACCACTATACAGCTCTACCCCATATTCTATACTATGTACCACTATACACCATATTCTATACTACGTACCATTATACACCATATTCTATACTATGTACCACTATACAGCTCTACACCATATTCTATACTATGTACTACTATAAATCTCTACAGCACATTCTATACTATATACCAATATCCACCATATTCTATACTATGTACCACTATACACCAAATTCTATACTATATACCACTATACAGCTCTACCCCATATTCTATACTTTGTACCACTATGCACAATATTCTATACTATGTACCACTATACACCATATTCTTTACTATGTACCATTATACACAATATTCTATACTATGTACCACTATACACCATATTCTATACTATGCAACATTATACACCATATTCTATACTATGTACCACTTTAAAGCTCTACACCATATTCTATACTATGTACCACTATACACCATACTCTATACTCTGTACCACTATACAGCTCTATACCATATACTATACACCACATTCTATAGTATGTACCACAATACAGTTCTATACCACATTCTATACTATGTACCACATTACAGCTCTACACCAAATTCTATACTATTTACCACTAAACACCACATTCTATACTATGTACCACTATACTTTGTACCACTATACACCATATTCTTTACTATGTACCACTATACAACACATTCTATACTATGTACCACTATATGCCATATTCTATACTATGTACCTCTATACACCATATTCTATACTATGTACCACTGTACACCATATTCTATACCATGTACCTATATACACCATATTCTATACTATGAACCACTATACAGCTCTACACCATATTCTATACTATGTACCACTATACACCATATTCAATACTATGTACCATTATACACCATGTTCTATACTATGTACCATTATACACCATATTCTATACTATGTACCACTATACACCACATTCTATACTATATACCACTATACACCACATTCTATACTATGTACCACTATACTCCACATTCTATACTATGTACCACTATACAACACATTCTATACTATGAACCACTATACACCGTATTCTATACTATGTACAATTATACACCATATTCTATACTATGTACCACTATACACCATATTCTATACTATATACCACTATACACCATATTCTTTACTATATACCACTTTACACCATATTCTATACTATGTACCCTTATACACCATATTCTATACTATGTACCTCTATACACCATATTCTATACTATGTACCTCTATACACCATATTCTATACTATGTACCACTATACAGCTCTACACCATTTTCTATACTATGTACCACTATACACCGTATTCTATACTATATACCACTATACACCATATTCTATACTATGTACCACTATACACCATATTCTATACTATATACCACTATACAGCTCTATACATTATTCTATTCTATGTACCACTATACAGCTCTACACCATATTCTATACTAAATACCACTATACACAATATTCTATACTATGTACCACTATACACCACATTCTATTCTATGTACCACTATAAACCACATTCAATACTATGTACCACTATACACCAAATTCTATACTTTGTACAATTATACACCATATTCTATACTATGTACCACTATAAACCATATTCTATACTATTTACCACTATACACCATATTCTATACTATGTATCATTATACCACATATTCTATACTATGTAACACTATACACCATATTCTATACTAAGTACCACTATACATCTCTAGAACATATTCTATTCTATATACCACTATACACCATATTCTATACTATGTACCATTATACACCACATTCTATACTATGTACTATACAATATATTCTATACTATGTACCACTATACACCATATTCTATACTATGTACCACTATACAGCTCTACACCATATTCTATACTATGTACCACTATACAGCTCTACACCATATTCTATACTATATACCACTATACACCATATTCTATACTATGTACCACTATACACCACATTCTTTACTATTTACCACTATAAACCACATTCTATACTATGTACCACTATACACCAAATTCTATACTATGTACCACTATACAACATATTCTATACTATATACCACTATACACCATATTCTATACTATGTACCATTATACACCATATTCTATACTATATACCGCTCTACACCACATTCTATACTATGCAACACTATTAAGCTCTACACCACATTCTATACTATGTACCACTATTCAGCTCTACACCATATTCTATACTATGTACCACTATACAGCTCTAAACCATATTCTCTACTATATACCACTATACACCAAATTCTATACTATGTACAATTATACACCATATTCTATACTATGTACCACTATACACCATATTCTTTACTATGTACCATTATACACAATATTCTATACTATGTACCACTATACACCATATTCTATACTATGCAACACTATACACCATATTCTATACTATGTACCACTATACACCATATTCAATACTATGTACCATTATACACAATATTCTAAACTATGTACCATAGTACACCATATTCTATACTATGTACCACTATACCGCTCTACACCACATTTTATACTATGTACCACTATAAAGCTCTACACCACATTCTATACTATGTACCACTATTCACCTCTACACAATATTCTATACTATATACCACTGTACAGCTCTATACCATATTCTATACTATGTACCACTATACACCATATTCTATACTATGTACCACTATACAGCACATTCTATACTATGTACCACTATACACCATATTCTATGCTATGTACCACTATACACCATATTCTATACTTTACCGCTCTACACCACATTCTATACTATGCAACACTATTAAGCTCTACACCACATTCTATACTATGTACCACTATTCAGCTCTACACCATATTCTATACTATGTACCACTATACAGCTCTAAACCATATCTCTACTATATACCACTATACACCAAATTCTATACTATGTACCACTATACACCATATTCTATACTATATACCACTATACACCATATTCTATTATATGTACAACTATACAGTTCTACACCATATTCTATACTATATACCACTATACACCATATTCTGTACTTTGTACCACTATACTCCTCTACAATATATTCTATACTATATAACACTATACTCCACATTCTATACTATGTACCACTGTACACCACATTCTATACTATGTACAACTTTACCGCTCTACACCATATTCTATACTATGTACCACTATACAGCTCTACACCATATTCTATACTATGTACCACTATACAGCTCTTCACCATATTCTATTCCATATACCACTATACACCATATTCTATACTATGTACCATTATACACCACATTCTATACTATGTACTATACACCATATTCTATACTATGTACCACTATACACCATATTCTATACTATGTACCACTATACAGCTCTACACCATATTCTATACCATGTACCACTATAAACCACATTCTATACTATGTACCGACTATACACCATATTCTATACTATGTACAATTATACACCATATTCTATACCATGTACCACTACACCATATTCTATACTATATACCACTATACACCATATTCTATACTATACCGCTCTGCACCACATTCTGTACTATGTACCACTATAAATCTCTAAACCACATTCTATACTATGTAACACTATACAGCTCTACACCATATTCTATACTATGTACCACTATACACCATACTCTATACTCTGTACCACTATACAGCTCTATATCATATACTATACACCACATTCTATAGTATGTACCACAATACAGTTCTATACCACATTCTATACTATGTACCACATTACAGCTCTACACACAAATTCTATACTATTTACCACTAAACAACACATTCTATACTATGTACCACTATACTTTGTACCACTATACACCATATTCTTTACTATGTACCACTATACAACACATTCTATACTATGTACCACTATATGCCATATTCTATACTATGTACCTCTATACACCATATTCTATACTATGTACCACTGTACACCATATTCTATACCATGTACCTATATACACCATATTCTATACTATGAACCACTATACAGCTCTACACCATATTCTATACTATGTACCACTATACACCATATTCTTTACTATGTACCATTATACACAATATTCTATACTATGTACCACTATACACCATATTCTATACTATGCAACACTATACACCATATTCTATACTATGTACCACTATACACCATATTCAATACTATGTACCATTATACACAATATTCTAAAACTATGTACCATAGTACACCATATTCTATACTATGTACCACTATACCGCTCTACACCACATTTTATACTATGTACCACTATAAAGCTCTACACCACATTCTATACTATGTACCACTATTCACCTCTACACAATATTCTATACTATATACCACTGTACAGCTCTATACCATATTCTATACTATGTACCACTATACACCATATTCTATACTATGTACCACTATACAGCACATTCTATACTATGTACCACTATACACCATATTCTATGCTATGTACCACTATACACATATTCTATACTTTACCGCTCTACACCACATTCTATACTATGCAACACTATTAAGCTCTACACCACATTCTATACTATGTACCACTATTCAGCTCTACACCATATTCTATACTATGTACCACTATACAGCTCTAAACCATATTCTCTACTATATACCCACTATACACCAAATTCTATACTATGTACCACTATACACCATATTCTATACTATATACCACTATACACCATATTCTATTATATGTACAACTATACAGTTCTACACCATATTCTATACTATATACCACTATACACCATATTCTGTACTTTGTACCACTATACTCCTCTACAATATATTCTATACTATATAACACTATACTCCACATTCTATACTATGTACCACTGTACACCACATTCTATACTATGTACAACTTTACAGCTCTACACCATATTCTATACTATGTACCACTATACAGCTCTACACCATATTCTATACTATGTACCACTATACAGCTCTTCACCATATTCTATTCCATATACCACTATACACCATATTCTATACTATGTACCATTATACACCACATTCTATACTATGTACTATACACCATATTCTATACTATGTACCACTATACACCATATTCTATACTATGTACCACTATACAGCTCTACACCATATTCTATACCATGTACCACTATAAACCACATTCTATACTATGTACCACTATACACCATATTCTATACTATGTACAATTATACACCATATTCTATACCATGTACCACTACACCATATTCTATACTATATACCACTATACACCATATTCTATACTATACCGCTCTGCACCACATTCTGTACTATGTACCACTATAAATCTCTAAACCACATTCTATACTATGTAACACTATACAGCTCTACACCATATTCTATACTATGTACCACTATACACCATACTCTATACTCTGTACCACTATACAGCTCTATATCATATACTATACACCACATTCTATAGTATGTACCACAATACAGTTCTATACCACATTCTATACTATGTACCACATTACAGCTCTACACCAAATTCTATACTATTTACCACTAAACACCACATTCTATACTATGTACCACTATACTTTGTACCACTATACACCATATTCTTTACTATGTACCACTATACAACACATTCTATACTATGTACCACTATATGCCATATTCTATACTATGTACCTCTATACACCATATTCTATACTATGTACCACTGTACACCATATTCTATACCATGTACCTATATACACCATATTCTATACTATGAACCACTATACAGCTCTACACCATATTCTATACTATGTACCACTATACACCATATTCAATACTATGTACCATTATACACCATGTTCTATACTATGTACCATTACACACCATATTCTATACTATGTACCACTATACACCACATTCTATACTATATACCACTATACACCACATTCTATACTATGTACCACTATACTCCACATTCTATACTATGTACCACTATACAACACATTCTATACTATGAACCACTATACACCGTATTCTATACTATGTACAATTATACACCATATTCTATACTATGTACCACTATACACCATATTCTATACTATATACCACTATACACCATATTCTATACTATATACCACTTTACACCATATTCTATACTATGTACCCTTATACACCATATTCTATACTATGTACCTCTATACACCATATTCTATACTATGTACCTCTATACACCATATTCTATACTATGTACCACTATACAGCTCTACACCATTTTCTATACTATGTACCACTATACACCGTATTCTATACTATATACCACTATACACCATATTCTATACTATGTACCACTATACACCATATTCTATAGTATATACCACTATACAGCTCTATACATTATTCTATTCTATGTACCACTATACAGCTCTACACCATATTCTATACTAAATACCACTATACACAATATTCTATACTATGTACCACTATACACCACATTCTATTCTATGTACCACAATAAACCACATTCAATACTATGTACCACTATACACCAAATTCTATATTTGGAAAATTATACACCATATTCTATACTATGTACCACTATAAACCATATTCTATACTATATACCACTATACACCATATTCTATACTATGTATCAATTATACCACATATTCTATACTATGTAACACTATACACCATATTCTATACTAAGTACCACTATACATCTCTAGAACATATTCTATTCTATATACACACTATACACCATATTCTATACTATGTACCATTATACACCACATTCTATACTATGTACTATACAATATATTCTATACTATGTACCACTATACACCATATTCTATACTATGTACCACTATACAGCTCTACACCATATTCTATACTATGTACCACTATACAGCTCTACACCATATTCTATACTATATACCACTATACACCATATTCTATACTATGTACCACTATACACCACATTCTTTACTATTTACCACTATAAACCACATTCTATACTATGTACCACTATACACCAAATTCTATACTATGTACCACTATACAACATATTCTATACTATATACCACTATACACCATATTCTATACTATGTACCATCATACACCATATTCTATACTATATACCGCTCTACACCACATTCTATACTATGCAACACTATTAAGCTCTACACCACATTCTATACTATGTACCACTATTCAGCTCTACACCATATTCTATACTATGTACCACTATACAGCTCTAACCATATTCTCTACTATATACCACTATACACCAAATTCTATACTATGTACAATTATACACCATATTCTATACTATGTACCACTATACACCATATTCTTTACTATGTACCATTATACACAATATTCTATACTATGTACCACTATACACCATATTCTATACTATGCAACACTATACACCATATTCTATACTATGTACCACTATACACCATATTCAATACTATGTACCATTATACACAATATTCTAAACTATGTACCATAGTACACCATATTCTATACTATGTACCACTATACCGCTCTACACCACATTTTATACTATGTACCACTATAAAGCTCTACACCACATTCTATACTATGTACCACTATTCACCTCTACACAATATTCTATACTATATACCACTGTACAGCTCTATACCATATTCTATACTATGTACCACTATACACCATATTCTATACTATGTACCACTATACACCACATTCTATACTATATACCACTATACACCACATTCTATACTATGTACCACTATACTCCACATTCTATACTATGTACCACTATACAACACATTCTATACTATGAACCACTATACACCGTATTCTATACTATGTACAATTATACACCATATTCTATACTATGTACCACTATACACCATATTCTATACTATATACCACTATACACCATATTCTATACTATATACCACTTTACACCATATTCTATACTATGTACCCTTATACACCATATTCTATACTATGTACCTCTATACACCATATTCTATACTATGTACCTCTATACACACATATTCTATACTATGTACCACTATACAGCTCTACACCATTTTCTATACTATGTACCACTATACACCGTATTCTATACTATATACCACTATACACCATATTCTATACTATGTACCACTATACACCATATTCTATAGTATATACCACTATACAGCTCTATACATTATTCTATTCTATGTACCACTATACAGCTCTACACCATATTCTATACTAAATACCACTATACACAATATTCTATACTATGTACCACTATACACCACATTCTATTCTATGTACCACAATAAACCACATTCAATACTATGTACCACTATACACCAAATTCTATATTTGGAAAATTATACACCATATTCTATACTATGTACCACTATAAACCATATTCTATACTATATACCACTATAACACCATATTCTATACTATGTATCATTATACCACATATTCTATACTATGTAACACTATACACCATATTCTATACTAAGTACCACTATACATCTCTAGAACATATTCTATTCTATATACCACTATACACCATATTCTATACTATGTACCATTATACACCACATTCTATACTATGTACTATACAATATATTCTATACTATGTACCACTATACACCATATTCTATACTATGTACCACTATACAGCTCTACACCATATTCTATACTATGTACCACTATACAGCTCTACACCATATTCTATACTATATACCACTATACACCATATTCTATACTATGTACCCACTATACACCACATTCTTTACTATTTACCACTATAAACCACATTCTATACTATGTACCACTATACACCAAATTCTATACTATGTACCACTATACAACATATTCTATACTATATACCACTATACACCATATTCTATACTATGTACCATCATACACCATATTCTATACTATATACCGCTCTACACCACATTCTATACTATGCAACACTATTAAGCTCTACACCACATTCTATACTATGTACCACTATTCAGCTCTACACCATATTCTATACTATGTACCACTATACAGCTCTAAACCATATTCTCTACTATATACCACTATACACCAAATTCTATACTATGTACAATTATACACCATATTCTATACTATGTACCACTATACACCATATTCTTTACTATGTACCATTATACACAATATTCTATACTATGTACCACTATACACCATATTCTATACTATGCAACACTATACACCATATTCTATACTATGTACCACTATACACCATATTCAATACTATGTACCATTATACACAATATTCTAAACTATGTACCATAGTACACCATATTCTATACTATGTACCACTATACCGCTCTACACCACATTTTATACTATGTACCACTATAAAGCTCTACACCACATTCTATACTATGTACCACTATTCACCTCTACACAATATTCTATACTATATACCACTGTACAGCTCTATACCATATTCTATACTATGTACCACTATACACCATATTCTATACTATGTACCACTATACAGCACATTCTATACTATGTACCACTATACACCATATTCTATGCTATGTACCACTATACACCATATTCTATACTTTACCGCTCTACACCACATTCTATACTATGCAACACTATTAAGCTCTACACCACATTCTATACTATGTACCACTATACAGCTCTACACCATATTCTATACTGTATACTACTATACACCACATTCTAAACTATGTACCACAATACACCATATTCTATACTATGTAACACTATACACCACATTCTATACTATGTACCACTATACAGCTCTACACCACTTTCTATACTATGTACCACTATTCATTTCTAAACCACATTCTATACTATGTACCACTATACACCATATTCTATACTATGTAGCACTATACACCACATAAACTATGTAGCACTATACACCATATTCTATACTATGTACCACTATACAGCTCTACACCACATTCTATACTATGTACCACTCACTATTCACCACATTATATACTACGTACCACTATACACCATATTCTATACTATGTTCCACTATACAGCTCTACACCACATTCTATACTATGTTCCACTATACACCATATTCTATACCATGTACCACTATACACCATATTCTATACTATGTACCACTATACAGCTCTACACCACATTCTATACTATGTAGCACTATACACCATATTCCATACTATGTACCTCTATACACCATATTCTATACTATGTACCACTATACACCATATTCTATACTATATACCACTATACAGCTCTACACCATATTCTATACTATATACCACTATACACGCATATTCTATTCTATGTACCACTATACACCTCTACACCATAATTCTATACTATGTACCACTATACAGCTCTATACCACATTCTATACTATGTACCACTATACAGCTCTACACCATATTCTATACTGTATACTACTATACACCACATTCTAAACTATGTACCACAATACACCATATTCTATACTATGTAACACTATACACCACATTCTATACTATGTACCACTATACAGCTCTACACCACTTTCTATACTATGTACCACTATTCATTTCTAAACCACATTCTATACTATGTACCACTATACACCATATTCTATACTATGTAGCACTATACACCACATTCCAAACTATGTAGCACTATACACCATATTCTATACTATGTACCACTATACAGCTCTACACCACATTCTATACTATGTACCACTCACTATTCACCACATTATATACTACGTACCACTATACACCATATTCTATACTATGTTCCACTATACAGCTCTACACCACATTCTATACTATGTTCCACTATACACCATATTCTATACCATGTACCACTTATACACCATATTCTATACTATGTACCACTATACAGCTCTACACCACATTCTATACTATGTAGCACTATACACCATATTCCATACTATGTACCTCTATACACCATATTCTATACTATGTACCTCTATAAACCACACTCTATACTATATACCACTATACAGCTCTACACCATATTCTATACTATGTACCTCTATATACCATATTCTAAACTATGTAACACTATACACCATATTCTATACTATGTACCACTATACAGCTCTACACCACATTCTATACTATGTACCACTACACCACCACATTCTATACTATGTACCACTGTACACCATATTCTATACTATGTACCTCAATACACCATATTCTATACTATGTACCACTATACACTATATTCTATACTATGTAAACACAATACACCATATTCTATACTATGTACCACTATACACCATATTTTATACTATGTACCTCTATACACCATATTCTATACTATGTACCACTATACACCATATTCTATACTATGTACCACTATACAGCTCTACAGCATATTCTATACTATGTACCACTGTATAGCTCTACACCATATTCAATACTATATAGCACTATACACCATATTCTATACTATGTACCACAATACACCTCATTCTATACTATGTACCACTATACAACATATTCTATACTATGTACCACTATACAGCTCTACACCACATTCTATACTATGTACCACTCTACAGCTCTACACCATATTCAATACTATATAGCACTATACACCATATTCAATACTATGTACCACTATACACCACATTCTATACTATATACCACTATACACCATATTCTATACTATATACCACAATATATGAAGATGGGCGGTAGAACTGCTCTCTTGTTGACCAAGGGGTGTTGTTTTGTGGTTTTGGGGTGCTGCACCTTTGTGTGGGACTACCTTTCACGCACTGAAAACGTATGGGGGTAAGGGGGGTAAGGTGCACTCTTCCTGCTAGTAATAGTGATGGTGATGACTTGTGTGTGTTTGTGAGTGGTGTTGCTGGTGTGCTGCAGGTGCACTGCTGGTGACCATTTAAGGAGTACCCTGCCTCCCCAGTCTCATCACCACTCATCACTGAACCCGACCCACCTGCCCGGGATCTTAACAGAGCAGCATTGTGACTACTCAATAAAAGATTTAGCCCCAAATTACTGTGTCTCACTGGCCTCATTTTGATCCTATTCCATTCCCCTTTTCACATTACTCCAAACTACACTCCTAACCCAATCACACCCTCCTCACTCCCAAAACATCACCAACACCAGAAGAAACATTCTAATTAACACCACTCACAAACACACACAAGTCATCACCATCACCATTACTATGTACCACAATACACGATATTGTATACTATGAACCACTATACAGCTCTACACCATATTCTATACTATATACCACTATACACCATATTCTATTCTATGTACCACTATACACCTCTACACCATTTTCTATACTATGTACCACTATACAGCTCTATACCACATTCTATACTATGTACCACTATACAGCTCTACACCATATTCTATACTATATACTACTATACACCACATTCTATACTGTGTACCACTATACACCATATTCTATATTATGTAACATTGTACACCACATTCTATACTATGTAACACTCACTATACAGCTCTACACCACATTCTATACTATGTACCACTATACAGCTCTAACCATATTCTATACTATGTACCAATATATACCATATTCTAAACTATGTAACACTATACACCACATTCTATACTCTGTACCACTGTACAGCTCTACACCACATTCTATACTATGTACCACTACACCACCACATTCTATACTCTGTACTACTGTACACCATATTCTATACTATATACCTCAATATACCATATTATATACTATGTACCACTATACACCATATTCTATACTATGTACCACAATACACCATATTTTATACTATGTACCACTAAACACCATATTCTATACTATGTACCACTATACACCATATTCTATACTATGTGCCCAATATATACCATATTCTAAACTATGTAACACTATACACCACATTCTATACTATGTACCACTGTACAGCTCTACACCACATGTATAAAACTATGTACCACTACACCACCACATTCTATACTCTGTACCACTGTACACCATATTCTATACTATATACCTCAATATACCATATTCTATACTATGTACCACTATACACCATATTCTATACTATGTACCGCAATACACCATATTTTATACTATGTACCACTATACACCATATTCTATACTATGTACCGACTATACACCAAATTCTATACTATGTACCTCTATACACCATATTCTATACTATGTACCACTATACACCATATTCTGTTCTAGTGTACCACTATATACCATATTCTATACGATGTACCACTATACACCATATTCTATACTATGTACCACTATACAGCTCTACACCATATTCTATACTATATACCACTATACACCATATTCTTTACTATGTACCACTCTACACCTCATTCTATACTATGTACCACTATACACCATAATCTATATTATGTACCAGTATACAGATCTACACCACATTCTATACTATGTACCACTTTACACCATATTCTATACTTTGTACCTCTATACACCATTTTCTATACTATGTTTCACTATACACTATATTCTATACTATGTACCACTATACTGCTCTACACCATATACCACTATACACACATTTCTATACTATGTACCACTATACAGCTCTTAACCACATACCATGTACCACTAAACACCACATTCTATACTATGTACCACTATACACCATATTCTATTCTATGTACCTCTATACACCATTTTCTATACTATGTATCACTATACACCATGTTCTATAACATGTACCACTATACAGCTCTACACCACATTCTATACTATGTACCACTATACACCACATTCTATACTATGTACCACTTTACACCATATTCTATACTATGTACCTCTGTGCACCATTTTCTATACTATGTACCACTATACACCATATTCTATACTATGTACCACTATACAGCTCTAAACCACATTCTATACTATTTACCACTATACAACACATTCTATACTATGAACCACTATACACCATATTCTATACTATGTACCTATATACATACACCATTTTCTATACTATGTACCACTATACACCATATTCTATACTATGTACCACTATGCTCTACACCACATTCTATGCTACCTACCACTATACAACATATTCTATACAATGTACCACTATACAACATAGTCTATACTGTATAGCACTATACAGCTCTACCCCTTTTTCTATACTATGTGCCACTATACACCACATTCTATACTATGTACTATACACCATATTCTATACTATGTACCACTATAAACCATATTCTATACTATGTACCACTATACAGCTCTACACCATATTTCTATAATATATACCACTATACACCATATTCTATACTATGTACCACTATACACTACATTCTATACTATGCACCACTATACACCATATTATATACTATGTACCACTATACACCATATTCTATACTATATACCACTATACACCATAATCTATGCTATGTACCACTATACACCATATTCTGTACACTGTATCACTATACACCATATTCTATACCATATACCACTATACAGCTCTACACCATATTCTATACTATGTACCACTAAACAACATATTCTATACCAGAGCCATAACTAGACTGTTTGGTGCCCTGTGCCAGAAAGAGCATTGGGAGCTCCCTCATTTTTCAAAGGACATAATGCAGTCAAAAAAGGGCCAGGGCTTCATGGGGAAGGGCCAGGGAAAGTATAGGAGAGGCCAGGAGATGCTGGGGATGAAATAAGAGGAAGCTACAACAAGAATGATAATAAAAAGAAATTTGGTAGGCCCAACCAGCGCCCCATGACCCGTTGTGCCCTGTGCGCCTGGCACAGGCCGCACTACCCTAGCTATGGCCCTGTTCTATACTATGTACCACTATACACCATATTCTCTACTATACCATTATACACCATATTCTATACTATATACCACTATACACCATATTCTATAGTATGTAAGATTATACACGATATTTTATACTATGTATCACTATACACCATATTCTATACTATGTACCACTATACAGCTCTACACCATATTCTACACTATGTACCACTATACACCATATTCTATACTATCTACCAAAATACAGCTCTACACCATGTTCTATACTGTATACCACTATACACCATATTCTATACTATGTACCACTATACACCACATTCTATACTATGTAGCACTCTATACTCCATATTCTATACTATGTACCACTATATACCGTATTCTATATTATGTACCACTATACACCATGTTCTATACTATATACCACTATACACCATATTGAATACTATGTGACCTATACAGCTCTACACCATATTCTATACTATGTATCACAATACAACATATTATATACTATTTACCACTATACAGTTCTACATCATATTCTATACTATATACCACTATACACTATACTCTATACTATGTACACTATACAGCTCTATATCACATTCTATACTATGTACCATTATACAGCTCTACACCACATTCTACATTACGTACCACTATACATAATATTCTATACTATGTACCACTATACAGCTCTACATCACATTCTTTACTATGTACCACTATAAACCATATTCTATGTACCACTATACACCATATTCTATACTATGTACCACTACACACCATATTCTATACTATGAACATGTGCTCTACACCACATTCTATACTTTATACCATTATACACCAAATTCTATACTATGTACCACTATACACCATATTCTATACTATTATACCACTATACAGCTCTACACCATATTCTATACTATATACCACTATACACCATATTCTATTCTATGTACCACTATACACCTCTACACCATATTCTATACTATGTACCACTATACAGCTCTATACCACATTCTATACTATGTACCACTATACAGCTCTACACCATATTCTATACTATATACTACTATACACCACATTCTAAACTATGTACCACAATACACCATATTCTATACTATGTAACACTATACACCACATTCTATACTATGTACCACTATACAGCTCTACACCACTTTCTATACTATGTACCACTATTCATTTCTAAACCACATTCTATACTATGTACCACTATACACCATATTCTATACTATGTAGCACTATACACCACATTCCAAACTATGTAGCACTATACACCATATTCTATACTATGTACCACTATACAGCTCTACACCACATTCTATACTATGTACCACTCACTATACACCACATTATATACTACGTACCACTATACACCATATTCTATACTATGTTCCACTATACAGCTCTACACCACATTCTATACTATGTAGCACTATACACCATATTCCATACTATGTACCTCTATACACCATATTCTATACTATGTACCTCTATAAACCACACTCTATACTATATACCACTATACAGCTCTACACCATATTCTATACTATGTACCTCTATATACCATATTCTAAACTATGTAACACTATACACCATATTCTATACTATGTACCACTATACAGCTCTACACCACATTCTATACTATTATACTATGTACCACTACACCACCACATTCTATACTATGTACCACTGTACACCATATTCTATACTATGTACCTCAATACACCATATTCTATACTATGTACCACTATACACCATATTCTATACTATGTAAACACAATACACCATATTCTATACTATGTACCACTATACACCATATTTTATACTATGTACCTCTATACACCATATTCTATACTATGTACCCACTATACACCATATTCTATACTATGTACCACTATACATCTCTACAGCATATTCTATACTATGTACCACTATACAGCTCTACATCATATTCAATACTATATAGCACTATACACCATATTCTATACTATGTACCACAATACACCTCATTCTATACTATATACCACTATACACCATATTCTATACTATATACCACAATATATGAAGATGGGCGGTAGAACTGCTCTCTTGTTGACCAAGGGGTGTGGTTTTGGGGTGCTGCACCTTTGTGTGGGACTACCTTTCACGCACTGAAAACGTATGGGGGTAGGGGGGGTAAGGTGCACTCTTCCTGCTAGTAATAGTGATGGTGATGACTTGTGTGTGTTTGTGAGTGGTGTTGCTGGTGTGCTGCAGGTGCACTGCAGGTGACCATTTAAGGAGTACCCTGCCTCCCCAGTCTCATCACCACTCATCACTGAACCCGACCCACCTGCCCGGGATCTTAACAGAGCAGCATTGTGACTACTCAATAAAAGATTTAGCCCCAAATTACTGTGTCTCACTGGCCTCATTTTGATCCTATTCCATTCCCTTTTCACATTACTCCAAACTACACTCCTAACCCAATAACACCCTCCTCACTCCCAAAACATCACCAACACCAGAAGAAACATTCTAATTAACACCACTCACAAACACACACAAGTCATCACCATCACCATTACTATGTACCACAATACACGATATTGTATACTATGAACCACTATACAGCTCTACACCATATTCTATACTATATACCACTATACACCATATACTATTCTATGTACCACTATACACCTCCACACCATTTTCTATACTATGTACCACTATACAGCTCTATACAACATTCTATACTATGTACCACTATACAGCTCTACACCATATTCTATACTATATACTACTATACACCACGTTCTATACTGTGTACCACTATACTCCATATTCTATACTATGTAACATTGTACACCACATTCTATACTATGTAACACTCACTATACAGCTCTACACCACATTCTATACTATGTACCCACTATACAGCTCTAACCATATTCTATACTATGTACCAATATATACCATATTCTAAACTATGTAACACTATACACCACATTCTATACTATGTACCACTGTACAGCTCTACACCACATTCTATACTATGTACCACTATACCACCACATTCTATACTCTGTACCACTGTACACCATATTCTATACTATATACCTCAATATACCATATTATATACTATGTACCACTATACACCATATTCTATACTATGTACCACAATACACCATATTTTATACTATGTACCACTAAACACCATATTCTATACTATGTACCACTATACACCATATTCTATACTATGTACCAATATATACCATATTCTAAACTATGTAACACTATACACCACATTCTATACTATGTACCACTGTACAGCTCTACACCACATTCTATACTATGTACCACTACACCACCACATTCTATACTCTGTACCACTATACACCATATTCTATACTATGTACCGCAATACACCATATTTTATACTATGTACCACTATACACCATATTCTATACTATGTACCACTATACACCATATTCTATACTATGTACCTCTATACAACATATTCTATACTATGTACCACTATACACCATATTCTGTTCTATGTACCACTATATACCATATTCTATACTATGTACCACTATACACCATATTCTATACTATGTACCACTATACAGCTCTACACCATATTCTATACTATATACCACTATACACCATATTCTTTACTATGTACCACTATACACCTCATTCTATACTATGTACCACTATACACCATAATCTATATTATGTACCAGTATACAGCTCTACACCACATTCTATACTATGTACCACTTTACACCATATTCTATACTATGTACCTCTATACACCATTTTCTATACTATGTTCCACTATACACTATATTCTATACTATGTACCACTATACTGCTCTACACCATATACCACTATACACCACATTCTATACTATGTACCACTATACAGCTCTAAACCACATACCATGTACCACTATACACCACATTCTATACTATGTACCACTATACACCATATTCTATTCTATGTACCTCTATACACCATTTTCTATACTATGTACCACTATACACCATGTTCTATAACATGTACCACTATACAGCTCTACACCACATTCTATACTATGTACCACTATACAGCTCAACACCATATTCTATACTATGTACCACTATTCACCACATTCTATACTATGTACCACTTTACACCATATTCTATACTATGTAGCTCTGTGCACCATTTTCTATACTATGTACCACTATACACCATATTCTATAATATGTACCACTATACAGCTCTAAACCACATTCTATACTATTTACCACTATACAACACATTCTATACTATGAACCACTATACACCATATTCTATACTATGTACCTATATACACCATTTTCTATACTATGTACCACTATACACCATATTCTATACTATGTACCACTATGCTCTACACCACATTCTATGCTACCTACCACTATACAACATATTCTATACAATGTACCACTATACAACATAGTCTATACTATATACCACTATACAGCTCTACCCCTTTTTCTATACTATGTGCCACTATACACCACATTCTATACTATGTACTATACACCATATTCTATACTATGTACCACTATACACCATATTCTATACTATGTACCACTATACAGCTCTACTACACCATATTCTATAATATATACCACTATACACCATATTCTATACTATGTACCACTAAACACTACATTCTATACTATGCACCACTATACACCATATTATATACTATGTACCACTATACACCATATTCTATACTATATACCACTATACACCATAATCTATGCTATGTACCACTATACACCATATTCTATACCATATACCACTATACAGCTCTACACCATATTCTATACTATGTACCACTAAACAACATATTCTATACCAGAGCCATAACTAGACTGTTTGGTGCCCTGTGCCAGAAAGAGCATTGGGAGCTCACTCATTTTTCAAAGGACATAATGCAGTCAAAAAAGGGCCAGGGCTTCATGGGGAAGGGCCAGGGAAAGTATAGGAGAGGCCAGGAGATGCTGGGGATGAAATAAGAGGAAGCTACAAACAAGAATGATAATAAAAAGAAATTTGGTAGGCCCAACCAGCGCCCCATGACCCGTTGTGCCCTGTGCGCCTGGCACAGGCCGCACTACCCTAGTTATGGCCCTGTTCTATACTATGTACCACTATACACCATATTCTCTACTATACCATTATACACCATATTCTATACTATATACCACTATACACCATATTCTATAGTATGTAAGATTATACACGATATTTTATACTATGTATCACTATACACCATATTCTATACTATCTACCACTATACAGCTCTACACCATGTTCTATACTGTATACCACTATACACCATATTCTATACTATGTACCACTATACACCACATTCTATACTATGTAGCACTCTATACTCCATATTCTATACTATGTACCACTATATACCGTATTCTATATTATGTACCACTATACACCATGTTCTATACTATATACCACTATACACCATATTGAATACTATGTGACCTATACAGCTCTACACCATATTCTATACTATGTATCACAATACAACATATTATATACTATATACCACTATACAGTTCTACATAATATTCTATACTATATACCACTATACACTATACTCTTTACTATGTACACTATACAGCTCTATATCACATTCTATACTATGTACCATTATACAGCTCTACACCACATTCTACATTACGTACCACTATACATAATATTCTATACTATGTACCACTATACAGCTCTACATCACATTCTATACTATGTACCACTATAAACCATATTCTATGTACCACTATACACCATATTCTATACTATGTACCTCTATACACCATATCCTATACTATGTACCTCTATACTCCAAATTCTATACTATGTACCATTATACACCATATTCTATACTATATACCATTATACAGCTCTACCCCATATTCTATACCATGTACCACTATACACCATATTCTATACTTTGTACTATTCACCATATTCTATACTATGTACAACTATACATCATATTCTATACTATGCACCACTACACAGCTCTGCATAATCTTCTATACTATATACCACTATACACCAGATTCTATACTATGTATCACTATACAGCTCTACACCACATTCTATACTATGTACCACTATACACCATATTCTATACTATGTACCACTATACACCACATTCTTGACTATGTATCCTTATACACCATATTCTATACTATGTACCCCTATACAGCTCTACACCACATTCTATACTATGTACCACTATACACCATATTCTATACTATGTACCACTATACACCACTTTCTTGACTATGAAGCCTTATACACCATATTCTATACTATGTACCACTATACACCGTATTCTATGCTATGTATCACCATACAGCTCTACACCATATTCTATACCTTGTTGGACTATACATCTCTACACCACATTCTATACTATGTACCACTATACACCATATTCTATACTATGTACCACTATACACCACATTCTTGACTATGTAGCACTATACACCATATTCTATACTATGTACCACTCACTATACAGCTCTTCACCACATTCTATACTATGTACCACTATACAGCTCTACACCATATTCTATACTATGTACCAATATATACCATATTCTAAACTATGTAACACTATACACCACATTCTATACTATGTACCACTGTACAGCTCTACACCACATTCTATACTATGTACCAATACACCACCACATTCTATACTCTGTACCACTGTACACCATATTCTGTACTATGTACCTCTATACACCATATTCTATACTATATACCATTATACAGCTCTACCCCATATTCTATACCATGTACCACTATACTCCATATTCTATACTTTGTACTATACACCATATTCTATACTAAATACCACTATACACCATATTATATACTATGCACCACTACACAGCTCTGCATAATCTTCTATACTATATACCACTATACACCAGATTCTATACTATGTATCACTATACAGCTCTACGCCACATTCTATACTATGTACCACTATACACCATATTCTATACTATGTACCACTATACACCACATTCTTGACTATGTAGCCTTATACACCATATTCTATACTATGTACCCCTATACAGCTCTACACCACATTCTATACTATGTACCACTATACACCATATTCTATACTATGTACCACTATACACCACATTCTTGACTATGTAGCCTTATACACCATATTCTATACTATGTACCACTATACACCATATTCTATGCTATGTATCACTATACAGCTCCACACCATATTCTATACTTTGTAGGACTATACATCTCTACACCACATTCTATACTATGTACCACTATACACCATTTTCTATACTGTGTACCACTATACACCACATTCTTGACTATGTAGCACTATACACCATATTCTATACTATGTACCACTCACTATACAGCTCTATACCACATTCTATACTATGTACCAATATATACCATATTCTAAACTATGTAACACTATACACCACATTCTATACTATGTACCACTGTACAGCTCTACACCACATTCTATACTATGTACCAATACACCACCACATTCTATACTCTGTACCACTGTACACCATATTCTATACTATATACCTCAATATACCATATTCTTTACTATGTACAACTATACACCATATTCTATACTATGTACCACTATACAGCTCTACACCACATTCTATACTATGTACCACTCTACAGCTCTACACCATATTCAATACTATATAGCACTATACACCATATTCTATACTATGTACCATTATACAGTTCTACCCCTTATTCTATACTATGTACCACAATATATGAAGATGGGCGGTAGAACTGCGCTCTCGTTGACCAAGGGGTGGTGTGTTGTGGTTTTGGGGTGCTGCACCTTTGTGTGGGACTACCTTTCACGCACTGAAAACGAATGTTGGTAGGGGGGGTAAGGTGCACTCTTCCTGCTAGTAATACTGATGGTGATGACTTGGGTGTGTTTGTGAGTGGTGTCATCTTCTGGTGGTGATGATGTTTTGGGAGTGAGGAGGGTGTGATTGGGTATGGAGTGTAGTTTGGAGTAATGTGAATAGGGGAATGGAATAGGATCAAAATGAGGCCAGCGAGACACAATAATTTGGGGCAAAGTCTTTTATTGAGTAGTCACAATGCTGCTCTGTTAAGATCCCGGGCAGGTGGGTGGGGTTCAGTGATGAGTGGTGATGAGACTGGGGAGGCAGGGGACTCCTAAAATGGTCACATGCAGTGCACCTGCAGCACACCAGCAACACGCTGATCCAGCTCACCAACAAACCCTCAGCTTCCAACCTATCTGCAACGGCCGCAACGTTGACCTACATCACCATAACAATAAACCTACCAGTAGGTAAGTACTGCCATAACTCACACCAACATGCAGGACGCCGCACAGGTGTTCCAACCCACTCTTCAAATCCATCCAACCCCCTGAGACTTCCTAGACTGTCGACAATAGGTCCAGAAGGGGTGACGTGCAAGGTCACTGAACCGCACGGGAAGGAGCCCCCTAAAAGGGTCCACCTACCTCCCCAGTCTCATCACCACTCATCACTGAACCCCACCCACCTGCCCGGGATCTTAACAGAGCAGCATTGTGACTACTCAATAAAAGATTTTGCCCCAAATTACTGTGTCTCACTGGCCTCTTTTTGATCCTATTCCATTCCCCTTTTCACATTACTCCAAAATACACTCCTAGCCCAATGACACCCTCCTCACTGCCAAAACATCACCAACACCAGAAGAAACTTTCTAATTAACACCACTCACAAACACACACAAGTCATCACCATTACTATGTACCACAATACACGATATTGTATACTATGAACCACTATACAGCTCTACACCATATTCAATACTATATACCACTATACACCATATTCTATTCTATGTACCACTATACACCTCTACACCATTTTCTATACTATGTACCACTATACAGCTCTATACCACAATCTATACTATGTACCACTATACAGCTCTAGACCATATTCTCTACTATATACTACTATACACCACATTCTATACTGTGTACAACTATTATACACCATATTCTATACTATGTAACATTGTACACCACATTCTATACTATGTACCACTCACTATACAGCTCTACACCACATTCTATACTATGTACCACTACACAGCGCTATACCATATTCTATACTATGTACCACTATACACCATATTCTATACTATGTACCACAATACACCATATTTTATACTATGTACCACTAAACACCATATTCTATACTATGTACCACTATATACCATATTCTATACTATGTACCTCTATACACCATATTCTATACTATGTACCACTATACACCATATTCTGTTCTATGTACCACTATATACCATATTCTATACTATGTACCACTATACACCATAGTCTATACTATCTACCAATATACAGCTCTACACCATATTCTATACTATATTCCACTATACAGCTCTACACCACATTCTGTACTATGTACCACTATACACCATATTCTAGACTATGTACCACTATACACCACATTCTATACTGTGTACCACTATACACCATATTCTATACTATGTAACATTGTACACCACATTCTATACTATATACCACTCACTATACAGTTCTACACCACATTCTATACTATGTACCACTATACAGCTCTACACCATATTCTATATTATGTACCAATATATACCATATTCTAAACTATGTAACACTATACACCACATTCTATACTATGTACCACTGTACAGCTCTACACCACATTCTATACTATGTACCACTACACCACCACATTCTATACTCTGTACCACTGTACACCATATTCTATACTATATACCTCAATATACCATATTCTATACTATGTACCACTATACACCATATTCTATACTATGTAACACAATACACCATATTTTATACTATGTACCACTATACACCATATTCTATACTATGTACCACTATACACCATATTCTATACTATGTACCACTATTCACCATATTCTATACTATGTACCTCTATACACCATATTTTATACTATGTACCACTATACACCATATTCTGTTCTATGTACCACTATACTCCATATTCTATACTATGTACCACTATACAGCTCTACACCATATTCTATACTATTTACCACTATACACCATATTCTTTAATATGTACCACTATACAACTCATTCTATACTATGTACCATTATACACCATAATCTATACTATGTCCCACTATACAGCTCTACACCACATTCTATACTATGTACCACTTTACACCATACTCTATACTATGTACCTCTATAAACCATTTTCTATACTATGTTCCACTATATACTATATTCTATACTATGTACCACTATACAGCTCTACACCATATACCACTATACACCACATTCTATACTATGTACCACTATACAGCTCTAAACCACATACCATGTACCACTATACACCACATTCTATACTATATACCACTATACACCGTATTCTATTCTATGTACCACTATACACCATATTCTATAACATGTGACACTATACAGCTCTACACCACATTCTATACTATGTACCACTATACAGCTCTACACCATATTCTATACTATGTACCACTATACACCACATTCTATACTATGTACCACTTTACACCATATTCTATACTATGTACCTCTGTACACCATTTTCTATACTATGTACCACTATACTCCATATTCTATACTATGTACCACTCTACAGCTCTAAACCACATTCTATACTATTTACCACTATACAACACATTCTATACTATGTAACTCTATACACCATATTCTTTACTATGTACCACTATACACCATATTCTATCCTATGTATCACTATACAGCTCTACACCATATTCTATACATTGTAGGACTATACATCTCTACACCACATTCTATACTATGTACCACTATACACCATATTCTATACTATATACAACTATACACCACATTCTTGACTATGTAGCACTATACACCATATTCTATACTATGTACCACTATACAGCTCTACACCATATTCTATACTATGTACCAATATATACCATATTCTAAACTATGTAACACTATACACCACATTCTATACTATGTACCACTGTACAGCTCTACACCACATTCTATACTATGTACCAATACACCACCACATTTTAAACTCTGTACCACTGTACACCATATTCTATACTATATACCTCAATATACCATATTCTTTACTATGTACCACTATGCTCTACACCATATTCTATGCTACCTACCACTATACAACATATTCTATACAATGTACCACTATACACCATAGTCTATACTATATACCACTATACAGCTCTACCCCATATTCTATAATATATACCACTATACACCATATTCTATTCTATGTACCACTATATACCATATTCTATACTATGTACCACTATACAGCTCTACACCATGTTCTATAATATATACCACTATACACCATATTCTATACTATGTACCACTATACACTACATTCTATACTATGTACCACTATACACCACATTCTGTACTATGCACCACTATACACCATATTATATACTATGTAACACTATACACCATATTCTATACTATATACCACTATACACCATAATCTATACTATTTACCACTATACACCATATTCTGTACTATGTACCACTATACACCATATTCTATACCATATACCACTATACAGCTCTACACCATATTCTATACTATGTACCACTATTCAACATATTCTGTACCAGAGCCATAACTAGACTGTTTGGTGCCCTGTGCCAGAAAGAGCATTGGCAGCTCCCTCGTTTTTCAAAGGACATAATGCACTCAAAAAAGGGCCATGGCGTCATGGGGAAGGGCCAGGGAAAGTACAGGAGAGGCCAGGAGATGCTGGGGATGAAATAAGAGGAAGCTACAAACAAGAATGATAATAAATAGAAATTTGGTAGGCCCACCCAGCGCCCCATGACCCGTGTTGCCCTGTGCACCTGGCACTGGCCGCACTACCCTAGATTCGGCCCTGTTGTATACTATGTACCACTATACACCATATTCTCTACTATGTACCATTATACACCATATTCTATACTATATACCACTATACACCATATTCTATACTATGTATCACTATACACCATATTCTATACTATGAACCACTATACAGCTCTACACCATATTCTATACTATGTACCACTATACACCATATTCTATACTATCTACCACTATACAGCTCTAAACCATGTTCTATACTGTATACCACTATACACCATATTCTAATCTATGTACCACTATACACCGTATTCTATATTATGTACCACTATACACCATGTTCTATTCTAAATACCACTATACACCATATTCAATACTATGTGACCTATACAGCTCTACAAAATATTCTATACTATGTATCACAATACACCATGTTATATACTATATACCACTATACAGTTCTACATCATATTCTATACTATATACCACTATACACTATATTCTATACTATGTACCACTATACAGCTCTATACCACATTCTATACTATGTACCATTATACAGCTCTCCACCACATTCTACACTACATACCAATATACATCATATTCTATACTATGTACCACTATACACCATATTCTGTACTATGTACCACTATACAGCTCTACACTACATACTATACTATGAAGCACTATACACCATATTCTATACTATGTACCTCTATAAACCATATTCTATACTATGTACCTCTATACACCAAATTCTATACTATGTACCATTATACACCATATTCTATACTATATACCATTATTCAGCTCTACCACATATTCTTTACCATGTACCACTATACACCATATTCTATACTTTGTACTATACACCATATTCTATACTATGTACCACTATACACCATATTCTATACTATGCACCACTATACAGCTCTACATCTTATTCTATACTATATACCACTATACACCAGATTCTATACAATGTATCACTATACAGCTCTACTCCACATTCTATACTATGTACCACTATACACCATATTCTATACTATGTACCACTATACACCACATTCTTGACTATGTAGCCTTACACACGATATTCTAGAATATGGTGTATTGTGGTACATAGTATAGAATATGCTTTATAGTGGTACATAGTATAGAATATGGTGTATAGAGGTACATAGTATAGAATATGGTGTATAGTGTTACATAGTATAGAATGTGGTGTATAGTGGTACATAGTATAGAATTTGGTGTAGAGCTGTATAGTGGTACATAGTATAGAATATGGTGTATAGTGGTACATTGACTAGAATGTGGTGAATAGTGGTACATAGTCTAGATTGTGGTTTATAGTGGTACATAATATAGAATATGGTGTATAGTGGTATATAGTTTAGAATATGGTGTAGAGCTGTATAGTGGTACATAGTATAGAATATTGTGTATAGTGATACATAGCATAGAGTATGGTGTAGAACTGTATAGTGGTACATAGCATAGAATATGGTGTATAGTGCTACATAGTATAGAATATGGTGTACAGTGGTATATAGTATAGAATGTGGTGTAGAGCTGTATAGTGGTACATAGTATAGAATATGGTGTATAGTGGTACATAGTATAGAATATGGTGTATAGAGGTACATAGTATTGTATATGGTGTATAGAGATACATAGTATAGAATATGGTGTAGAGCTGTATAGTGGTACATAGTATAGAATATGGTGTAGAATGGTACATAGTATAGAATATGGAGTAGAGCTGTATAGTGGTACATAGTATAGAATATGGTGTATAGTGGTACATAGTAAAGAATATGGTGTAGAGCGGTATAGAGGTACATAGTAAAGAATATGGTGCAGAGCTGTATAGTGGTACATAGTAAAGAATATGGTGTATAGTGGTACATAGTATAGAATATGGTGTATAGTGGTATATAGTATAGAATATGGTGTATAGGGGTACATAGTATAGAATATGGTGTAGAGCTGTATAGTGGTAGATAGTAAAGAATATGGTGTATAATGATATATAGTATAGAATATGGTGTATAGTGGTACATAGTATAGAATATGGTGTATAATGGTACATAGTATAGAATATGGTGTATAGTGGTGCATAGTACAGAATATGGTGTATAGTGGTACATACTATAGAATATGGTTTACAGCAGTACATAGTATAGAATATGGTGTAGAGCTGTATAGTGGTATATAGTATAGAATATGGTGTATAATGGTACATAGTATAGAATATGGTGTATAGTGGTACATAGTAAAGAATATTGTGTAGAGCTGTACAGTGGTACATTGTAGAGATTATGCTGTAGAGCTGTATACTGGTACAAAGTATTGAATATGGTGTAAAATGGTACATAGTATAGAATATGGTGTATAGTGGTAGATAGTATAGAATATTGTGTCTAGTGGTATATAGTATAGAATATGGTGTATAGTGGTACAGAGTATAGAATGTGGTGTATAGTGTTACATAGTATAGAATGTGGTGTATAGTGGTACATAGTATAGAATATGGTGTATAGTGGTACATAGTCTAGAATATGGTGTACAGCTGTATAGTGGTACATAGTATAGAATATGGTGTAGAGCTGTATAGTGGTACATAGTAAAGAATTTGGTGTATAGTGGTATATAGTATAGAATATGGTGTAGAGCTGTATAGTGGTACATAGTTAATAATATGGTGTTTAGTGTTATATAGTATAGAATATGGTGTTAAGTGGTACTAAGTATAAAATATGGTGTAGAGCTGAATAGTGGTACAAAGTATAGAATGTGGTGTATAGTGGTACATAGTATAGAATATGGTGTATAGTGGTATATAGTATAGAACATGGTGTAGCGCTGTATAGTGGTACATAGTATTGAATATGGTGTAGAGCTGTATAGTGGTACAAAGTATAGAATGTGGTGTATAGTGGTACATAGTATAGAATATGGTGTATAGTGGTATATAGTATAGAACATGGTGTAGCGCTGTATAGTGGTACATAGTATTGAATATGGTGTAGAGCTGTATAGTGGTACAAAGTATAGAATATGGTGTAAAGTGGTACATAGTATAGAATATGGTGTAGAGTGATACAAAGTATAAAATATGGTGTATAGTGGTATATAGAATAGAAAATGGTGTATTGCTGTATAGTAGTTCATAGTATAGAATATGGTGTATAGAGGTACATAGTATAGAATATGGTGTATAGTGGTACATAATATAGAATATGGTGCAGAGCTGTATAGTGGTACATAGTATAGAATATGGTGTATAGTTGTACATAGTATAGAATAGGGTGTATAATTGTACATATTATAGAATATGGTGTATAGTGGTACATAGTATAGAATGTGGTGTATAGTGGTAGATAGTATAGAATGTGGTGTATAGTGGTATTTAGTATATAATATGGTGTAGAGCTGTGTAGCGGTACATAGTAAAGAATATCGTGTAGAGCTGTATAGTGGTACACAGTATAGAATATGGTGTATAGTGGTACATAGTATAGAATATGGAGTACAGTACGTAGTATAGAATGTGGTCTATAGTGGTACATAGTATAGAATATGGGGTAGAGCTGTATAGTGGTTTATAGTATAGAATATGGTGTATAGTGGTACATAGTATAGAATATGGTGTATATTGGTATATAGTATAGAATGTGGTGTAGAGCTGTACAGTATAGAATATGGTGTATAGTGGTACATAGTATATAATATGGTGTATATTTGTACATAGTATAGAATATGGTGTATAGAGGTAAATAGTATAGCATGTTGTGTATAGTGGTACATAGTATAGAATATGGTGTATAGTGGTATATAGTATAGAATATGGTGTATAATTGTACATAGTATAGATTATGGTGTATAGTGGTACATAGTATAGAATATGGTGTATAATGGTACATAGTATAGAATATGGTGTATAGTGGTACATAGTATAAAATATGGTGTATAATGGTACATAGTATAGAATATGGTGTATAGTGGTGCATAGTACAAAATATGGTGGGTAGTGCTACATAGTATATAATATGGTGTACAGTGGTACATAGTATAGAATATGGAATATAGTGGTACATAGAAAAGAATATGGTGTGTAGTGGTACATAGTACAGAATATGGCGTATTGTCGTACATAGTATAGAATATGGTGTATAATGTACATAGTGTAGAATATTGTGTATAATGGTACATAGTATAGAATATGGTGTATAGTGATACACAGTATAGACTATGGTCTACAGTAGTACATAGTATAGAATATGGTGTATTGTGGTACATATAATAGAATATGGTGTAGAGCTGTATAGTGGTATATAGTATAGAATATGGTATATAGTGGTACATAGTATAGAATATGGTGTATAGTGGAACATAGTATAACATATGGTGTAGAGCTGTATAGTGGTACATAGTATTGAATATGGTGTAGAGCTGTATAGTGGTACATAGTATTGAATATGGTGTAGAGCTGTATAGTGGTATATAGTATAGAATATAGTGTATAATGGTACATAGTATAGAATATGGTGTATAATGGTACATAGTATAGAATATGGTGTAGAGCTGTATAGGGGTACATAGTATAGAATATGGTGTATAGTGGTATCTAGGATAGAATATGGTGTAGAGCTGTAAAGTGGTACATAGTATAGAATATGGTGTATAGTGGTATATAGTAATTGATATGGTGTATAGTGGTACATAGTATAGAATGTGGTGTATAGAGGTATATATTATAGAATATGGTGTAGAGCTGTAAAGTGGTACATAGTATAGAATGTGGTGTATAGTAGTACATAGTATAGAATATGGTGTATAGTGGTATATAGTATAGAACTTGGTGTAGCGCTGTATAGTGGTCCATAATATTGAATATGGTGTAGAGCTGTATAGTGGTACATAGTATAGAATATGGTGTATAGTGGTACATAATATAGAATATGGTGCACAGTGGTACATAGTATAGAATATGGTATGGAGCTGTATAGTGGTACATAGTATAGAACATGCTGTATAATGGTACATAGTATAGAATATGGTGTATAGTGGTATATAGTATAGAATATGGTGTATAGTGGTACATAGTATAGAATATGATGTATAGTGGCACATTGTATAGAATATGGTGTATAGTGGTACATAGTATAGAATGTGGTTTATAGTGGTAGATAGTATAGAATGTGGTGTATAGTGGTACATAGTATAGAATAAGGTGTATAGTGGTGCATAGTACAGAATATGGTGGGTAGTGCTACATAGTATATAATATGGTGTACACTGGTACATAGTATAGAATATGGAATATAGTGGTACATAGAAAAGAATATGGTGTGTAGTGGTACATAGTATAGAATATGGTGTATATTGGTACATAGTACAGAATATGGCGTATTGTCGTACATAGTGTAGAATATGGTGTATAATGGTACATAGTGTAGAATATTGTGTATAATGGTACATAGTATAGAATATGGTGTATAGTGATACACAGTATAGACTATGGTCTATAGTAGTACATAGTATAGAATATGGTGTATTGTGGTACATATAATAGAATATGGTGTAGAGCTGTATAGTGGTATATAGTATAGAATATGGTATATAGTGGTACATAGTATAGAATATGGTGTATAGTGGAACATAGTATAACATATGGTGTAGAGCTGTATAGTGGTACATAGTATTGAATATGGTGTAGAGCTGTATAGTGGTACATAGTATTGAATATGGTGTAGAGCTGTATAGTGGTACATAGTATAGAATATAGTGTATAATGGTACATAGTATAGAATATGGTGTATAATGGTACATAGTATAGAATATGGTGTAGAGCTGTATAGTGGTACATAGTATAGAATATGGTGTATAGTGGTATCTAGGATAGAATATGGTGTAGAGCTGTAAAGTGGTACATAGTATAGAATATGGTGTATAGTGGTATATAGTAATTGATATGGTGTATAGTGGTAAATAGTATAGAATATGGTGTATAGTGGAGATAGTATAGAATGTGGTGTATAGAGGTATATATTATATAATATGGTGTAGAGCTGTAAAGTGGTACATAGTATAGAATGTGGTGTATAGTAGTACATAGTATAGAATATGGTGTATAGTGGTATATAGTATAGAACATGGTGTAGCGCTGTATAGTGGTGCATAATATTGAATATGGTGTAGAGCTGTATAGTGGTACATAGTATAGAATATGGTGTATAGTGGTACATAATATAGAATATGGTGCACAGTGGTACATAGTATAGAATATGGTATGGAGCTGTATAGTGGTACATAGTATAGAACATGCTGTATAATGGTACATAGTATAGAATATGGTGTATAGTGGTATATAGTATAGAATATGGTGTATAGTGGTACATAGTATAGAATATGATGTATAGTGGCACATTGTATAGAATATGGTGTATAGTGGTACATAGTATAGAATGTGGTTTATAGTGGTAGATAGTATAGAATGTGGTGTATAGTGGTACATAGTATAGAATATGGTGTATAGTGGTACATAGTAAAGAATATGGTGTAGAGCTGTATAGTAGAACATAGTATAGAATATTGTGTATAGTGGTACATAGTATAGAATGTGGTGTATAGTGGTACATAGTACAGAATATGGGGTAGAGCTGTATAGTGGTATATAGTATAGAATATGGTATATAGTGGTACATAGTATAGAATATGGTGTATAGTGGTACATAGTATAGAATGTGGTGTATAGTGGTAGATAGTATAGAATGTGGTGTATAGTGGTATTTAGTATAGAACATGGTGTAGCGCTGTATAGTGGTGCATAATATTGAATATGGTGTAGAGCTGTATAGTGGTACATAGTATAGAATATGGTGTATAGTGGTACATAATATAGAATATGGTGCACAGTGGTACATAGTATAGAATATGGTATGGAGCTGTATAGTGGTACATAGTATAGAACATGCTGTATAATGGTACATAGTATAGAATATGGTGTATAGTGGTATATAGTATAGAATATGGTGTATAGTGGTACATAGTATAGAATATGATGTATAGTGGTACATAGCATAGAATATGGTGTATATTGGTATATAGTTTAGAATATTGTGTATAGTTGTACATAGTAAAGAATATGGTGTATAATTGTACATAGAATAGAATATGGGGTACAGTGGTACATAGTACAGAATGTGGTTTATAGTGGTACATAGTATAGAATGTGGTGTACAGTGGTACATAGTATAGAATATTGTGTATACTTGTATATAGTATAGAATATGGTGTAGAGCTGTATAGTGGTACATAGTATAGAATATGGTGTAGAGCTGTATAGTAGTACATAGTATAGAATATGGTGTATAGTGGTACATAGTATAGAATATGGGGTAGTGCTGTATAGTGGTATATAGTATAGAATATGGTTTGTAGTGGTACATAGTATAGAATATGGTGTATAGAGGTACATAATATAGAATATGGTGTATAGTGGTACATAGTATAGAATGTGCTGTATAGTGGTGCATAGAATAGAATGTGGTGTAGTGCTGTATAGTGGTACATAGTATAGAATAAGATGTAGAGCTGTATTGTGGTACATAGTATAGAATATTGTGTATAGTGGTACATAGTATAGAATATGATGTAGAGCTGTATAGTAGTACATAGTATAGAATATTGTGTATAGTGGTACATAGTATAGAATATGGTGTATAGTCGCAAATAGTATAGAATGTGGTGTATAGTGGTAGATAGTATAGAATGTGGTGTATAGTGTTACATAGTATAGAATGTAGTGTAGAGTGGTACATAGTATAGAATATGGTGTAGAGCTGTATAGTGGAACATAGGATAGAATATGGTGTAGACTGTATAGTGGTACATAGTATAGAAAATGGTGTAGAGCTGTATAGTGGTACACAGTATAGAATATGGTGTACAGTGGTACATAGTATAGAATATGGAGTACAGTACGTAGTATAGAATGTGGTCTATAGTGGTACATAGTATAGAATATGGGGTAGAGCTGTATAGTGGTATATAGTATAGAATATGGTGTATAGTGGTACATAGTATAGAATATGGTGTATATTGGTATATAGTATAGAATGTGGTGTAGAGCTGTACAGTATAGAATATGGTGTATAGTGGTACATAGTATATAATATGGTGTATATTGGTACATAGTATAGAATATGGTGTATAGAGGTAAATAGTATAGCATGTTGTGTATAGTGGTACATAGTATAGAATATGGTGTATAGTGGTATATAGTATAGAATATGGTGTATAATTGTACATAGTATACATTATGGTGTATAGTGGTACATAGTATAGAATATGGTGTATAATGGTACATAGTATAGAATATGGTGTATAGTGGTACATAGTATAAAATATGGTGTATAATGGTACATAGTATAGAATATGGTGTATAGTGGTGCATAGTACAGAATATGGTGGGTAGTGGTACACAGTATATAATATGGTGTACAGTGGTACATAGTATAGAATATGGAATATAGTGGTACATAGAAAAGAATATGGTGTGTAGTGGTACATAGTATAGAATATGGTGTATGTTGGTACATAGTACAGAATATGGCGTATTGTGGTACATAGTATAGAATATGGTGTATAATGGTACATAGTGTAGAATATTGTGTATAATGGTACATAGTATAGAATATGGTGTATAGTGATACACAGTATAGACTATGGTCTATAGTAGTACATAGTATAGAATATGGTGTATTGTGGTACATATAATAGAATATGGTGTAGAGCTGTATAGTGGTATATAGTATAGAATATGGTATATAGTGGTACATAGTATAGAATATGGTGTATAGTGGAACATAGTATAACATATGGTGTAGAGCTGTATAGTGGTACATAGTATTGAATATGGTGTAGAGCTGTATAGTGGTACATAGTATTGAATATGGTGTAGAGCTGTATAGTGGTACATAGTATAGAATATAGTGTATAATGGTACATAGTATAGAATATGGTGTATAATTGTACATAGTATAGAATATGGTGTAGAGCTGTATAGTGATACATAGTATAGAATATGGTGTAGAGCTGTATAGTGGTACATAGTATATAATATGGTGTAGAGCTGTATAGTGGTACATAGTATAGAATATGGTGTATAGTGGTATCTAGGATAGAATATGGTGTAGAGCTGTAAAGTGGTACATAGTATAGAATATGGTGTATAGTGGTATATAGTAATTGATATGGTGTATAGTGGTAAATAGTATAGAATATGGTGTATAGTGGTACATAGTATAGAATGTGGTGTATAGAGGTATATATTATAGAATATGGTGTAGAGCTGTAAAGTGGTACATAGTATAGAATGTGGTGTATAGTAGTACATAGTATAGAATATGGTGTATAGTGGTATATAGTATAGAACATGGTGTAGCGCTGTATAGTGGTGCATAATATTGAATATGGTGTAGAGCTGTATAGTGGTACATAGTATAGAATATGGTGTATAGTGGTACATAATATAGAATATGGTGTACAGTGGTACATAGTATAGAATATAGTGTAGAGCCGTATAGTGGTACAAAGTATTGAATGTGGTGTAGAGCATTATAGTGGTACATAGTATAGAATATGGTGTAGAGCTGTATAGTGGTACATAGTATAGAATATGGTGTATAGTGGTACATAGTATAGAACATGCTGTATAATGGTACATAGTATAGAATATGGTGTATAGTGGTATATAGTATAGAATATGGTGTATAGTGGTACATAGTATAGAATATGATGTATAGTGGCACATTGTATAGAATATGGTGTATAGTGGTACATAGTATAGAATGTGGTTTATAGTGGTAGATAGTATAGAATGTGGTGTATAGTGGTACATAGTATAGAATATGGTGTATAGTGGTACATAGTAAAGAATATGGTGTAGAGCTGTATAGTAGAACATAGTATAGAATATTGTGTATAGTGGTACATAGTATAGAATGTGGTGTATAGTGGTACATAGTACAGAATATGATGTAGAGCTGTATAGTGGTATATTTTATAGAATATGGTGTATAGTGGTACATAGCATAGAATATGGTGTATATTGGTATATAGTTTAGAATATGGTGTATAGTTGTACATAGTAAAGAATATGGTGTATAATTGTACATAGAATAGAATATGGGGTACAGTGGTACATAGTACAGAATGTGGTTTATAGTGGTACATAGTATAGAATGTGGTGTACAGTGGTACATAGTATAGAATATTGTGTATACTGGTATATAGTATAGAATATGGTGTAGAGCTGTATAGTGGTACATAGTATAGAATATGGTGTAGAGCTGTATAGTAGTTCATAGTATAGAATATGGTGTATAGTGGTACATAGTATAGAATATGGGGTAGTGCTGTATAGTGGTATATAGTATAGAATATGGTTTGTAGTGGTACATAGTATAGAATATGGTGTATAGAGGTACATAATATAGAATATGGTGTATAGTGGTACATAGTATAGAATGTGCTGTATAGTGGTGCATAGAATAGAATGTGGTGTAGTGCTGTATAGTGGTACATAGTATAGAATAAGATGTAGAGCTGTATTGTGGTACATAGTATAGAATATTGTGTATAGTGGTACATAGTATAGAATATGATGTAGAGCTGTATAGTAGTACATAGTATAGAATATGGTGTATAGTCGCAAATAGTATAGAATGTGGTGTATAGTGGTAGATAGTATAGAATGTGGTGTATAGTGTTACATAGTATAGAATGTAGTGTAGAGTGGTACATAGTATAGAATATGGTGTAGAGCTGTATAGTGGAACATAGGATAGAATATGGTGTAGACTGTATATTGGTACATAGTATAGAAAATGGTGTAGAGCTGTATAGTTTTACATAGTGTAGAATATGGTGTAGAGCTGTATAGTGGTACATAGTATAGAATATGGTGTATAGTGGTACATAGTATAGAATATGGTGTAGAGCTGTTAAGTGGTACATAGTATAGAATATGGTGTAGAGCTGTATAGTGGTACATAGTATAGAATATGGTGTAGAGCTTTACAGTGGAACATAGTATAGAATATGGTGTAGAGCGGTATAGTATATAATATGGTGTATGTAGTGGTACATAGTACAGAATGTGGTGTATAGTGCTACATAGAATAGAATATGGTGTATAGTGGTATATAGTATAGAATATGGTGTAGAGCTGTATAGTGGTACTTAGTATAGAATATGTTGTAAAGCTGTGTAGTGGAATATAGTTGCGAATATGGTTTATAGTCGTATATAGTATAGAATATGGTGTATAGAGTTACATAGTATAGATTATGGTGTATAGTGGTACATGGTATAGAATATGGTGTATAGTGGTACATGGTATAGAATATGGTGTATACTTGTACATAGTATAGAAAATATTGTATAGAGGTACATAGTATAGAATATGGTGTATAGTGGTACATAGTATATAATGTGGTGTATATTGGTACATAGTATAGAATGTGGTGTATAGTGTTACATAGTTTAGAATGTGGTGCAGAGCTATATAGTGGTACATAGTATAGATTATGGTGTAGAGCTGTATAGTGGTACATAGTATAGAATATGGTGTAGAGCTGTATAGTGATACATAGTATAGAATAAGGTGTATAGTGGTACATAGTATAGAATATGGTGTAGAGCTGTATAGTGGTACATAGTATAGAATACAGTGTAGAGCCATATAGTGGTACAAAGTATTGAATGTGGTGTAGAGCATTATAGTGGTACATAGTATAGAATGTGGTGTAGAGCGGTACAGAATAGAATATGGTGTATAGTGGTATATAGTATAGAAAATGATGTAGAGCTGTATAGTGGTACATAGTATAGAATATGGTGTATAGTGGAACATAGTATAGAATGTGGTGTATAGTGGTACATAGTATAGAATATGGTGTATAGTGTTACATAGTATAGAAAATGGTGTAGAGAGATACATAGTATAGAAAATGGTGTATAGTGGTATTTAGAATAGAATATGGTGTAATGCTGTATAGTGGTACATAGTATAGAATATGGTGTATAGTGGTACATTGTATAGAATGTGGTGTATAGTTGTTTATAGTATATAATATGGTGTAGAGCTGTGTAGTGGTACATAGTATAGAATATGGTGTAGAGCTGTATAGTGGTACATAGTATAGAATATGGTGTATAGTGGTACATAGTATAAAATATGGTCTATAATGGTACATAGTATAGAATGTGGTGTATAGTGGTACATAGAATAGAATATGGTGTAGAGCTGTATAGTGATACATAGTATAGAATATGGTGTATAGAGGTACATAGTATAGAATAAGGTGTAGTGGTACATAGTATAGAATATGGTGTATAGAGGTACATAGTATAGAATATGGTGTAGTGGTACATAGTATAGAATATGGTGTATAGTGGTATATAGTATAGAATATGGTGTATAGTGGTACATAGTATAGAATATGGTGTAGAGCTGTATAGTGGTACATAGTATAGAATATGGTGTACAGTGATACATAGTATAGAATATGTTGTATACTGGTACATAGTATAGAATATGGTGTATAGTGGTATATAGCATATAATATAGTGTATAGTGGTCCATAGCATAGAATATGGTGTATAATTGAACATAGAATAGAATTTGGTGTATAATTTGTACATAGTATAGAATGTGGTGTATAGTGGTACATAGTATAGAATATGGTGTATAGTGGTATATAGAATAGAATATAGTGTAGAGCTGTATAGTGGTACATAGTATAGAATATGGTGTAGAGCTGTATAGTGGTATATAGTATAGAATATGGTGTATAGTGGCACATAGTATAGAATATGGTGTATAGTACATAGTATAGAATGTGGTGTATAATGGTACATAGTATAGAATATGGGGAAGAGCTGTATAGTTTTATATAGAATAGAATATTGTGTATAGTGGTACATAGTATAGAATATTGTGTATATTGGTATATAGTATAGAATGTGGTGTAGAGCTGTATAGTGGTACATAGTATAGAATATGGTGTATAGTGGTACATAGTATAGAATATGGTGTATAGTGGTACATAATATATAATATGGTGTATAGTGGTACATAGTATAGAATATGGTGTATAGTGGTACACAGTATAGAATATGGTGTAGAGCTGTATAGTGATGCTAAGTACAGAATATGGTGTATAATGGTACATAGTATAGAATATGGTGTATAGTGGTACATAGATTAGAATATGGTGTAGAGCTGTATAGGGGTACATAGTATAGAATATGGTGTAGAGCTGTATAGTGGCACATAGTATAGAATATGGTGTGGAACTGTATAGTGGTACATAATATAGAATATGGTGTATAGTGGTACATAGTATAGATTATGGTGTAGAGCTGAATAGTGGTACATAGTATAGAATATGGTGTATAGTGATACATAGTATAGAAAATGGTGTATAATGGTACATAGTATCGAATATGGTGTATAGTTGTATACAGTATAGAATATGGTGCATAGTGGTACATAGTATAGAATATGGTGTATAGTGGTACATAGTATAGAATATGGTGTATAATGGTACATAGTATAAAATATGGTGTATAGTGGTTTACAGAATAGAATATGGTGTAGAGCTGTATAGAGGTACATAGCATAGAATATGGTGTATAGAGGTACATAGTATAGAATATGGTGTATAGTGGTACATAGTATAGAATATGGTGTATAGTGGTATACAGTATAGAATGTGGTGTATAGTGGTACAGAGTATAGAATATGGTGTATAGTTGTATATAGTATAGAATGTGGTATAGAGCTGTATAATGGTACAAAGTATAGAATATGGTTTAGAGCTGTATAGTGGCACATAGTATAGAATATGGTGTAGAACTGTATAGTGGTACATAGTATAGAATATGGTGTATAGTGGTATATAGTATAGAATATGGTGTAGAGCTGTATATTGGTATATAGTTTAGAATATGGTGTATAGTGGTACATAGTATAGAATGTGGTGTATAGAGGTATATAGTATAGAATATGGTGTATAATGGTACATAGTATAGAATATGGTGTATTGTGGTACATATAATAGAATATGGTGTAGAGCTGTATAGTGGTATATAGTATAGAATATGGTGTATAGTGGTACATAGTATAGAATGTGGTTTATAGTGGTACATAGTATAGAATGTGGTGTATAGTGGTACATAGTATAGAATATGGTGTATAGTGGTATAAAGTACAGAATATGGTGTAGAGCTGTATAGTGGTACATATATAGTGTAGAATATGGTGTATAGTGGTACATAGTATAGAATATGGGGTAGAGCTGTATAGTGGTATATAGTATAGAATATGATGTATAGTAGTACATAGTATAGAATATTGTGTATATTGGTACATAGTATAGAATATGGTGTAGAGCTGTATTGTGATACATAGTATAGAATATGGTGTAGAGCTGTATTGTGGTACATAGTATAGAATAAGGTATAGAGCTGTATAGCTTTACATAGTATATAATATGGTGTAGAGCTGTATAGTGGTACATAGTATAGAATATGGTGTATAATTGTACATAGTATAGAATATGGTGTATAGTGGTACATAGTATAGAATGTGGTTTATAGTGGTACATAGTATAGAATATGGTGTATAGTGGTACATAGTATAGAATGTGGTGTATAGAGGTATATAGTATAGAATATGGTGTATAATGGTACATAGTGTAGAATATTGTGTATAGTGGTACATAGTATAGAATATGGTGTATTGTGGTACATATAATAGAATATGGTGTAGAGCTGTATAGTGGTATATAGTATAGAATATGGTGTATAGTGGTACATAGTATAGAATGTGGTTTATAGTGGTACATAGTATAGAATGTGGTGTATAGTGGTACATAGTATAGAATATGGTGTATAGTGGTATAAAGTACAGAATATGGTGTAGAGCTGTATAGTGGTACATACATAGTGTAGAATATGGTGTATAGTGGTACATAGTATAGAATATGGGGTAGAGCTGTATAGTGGTATATAGTATAGAATATGATGTATAGTAGTACATAGTATAGAATATTGTGTATATTGGTACATAGTATAGAATATGGTGTAGAGCTGTATTGTGATACATAGTATAGAATATGGTGTAGAGCTGTATTGTGGTACATAGTATAGAATAAGGTATAGAGCTGTATAGCTTTACATAGTATATAATATGGTGTAGAGCTGTATAGTGGTACATAGTATAGAATATGGTGTATAATTGTACATAGTATAGAATATGGTGTATAGTGGTACATAGTATAGAATGTGGTTTATAGTGGTACATAGTATAGAATGTGGTGTATAGTGGTACATAGTATAGAATATGGTGTATAGTGGTATAAAGTACAGAATATGGTGTAGAGCTGTATAGTGGTACATACATAGTGTAGAATATGGTGTATAGTGGTACATAGTATAGAATTTGGGGTAGAGCTGTATAGTGGTATATAGTATAGAATATGATGTATAGTAGTACATAGTATAGAATATTGTGTATATTGGTACATAGTATAGAATATGGTGTAGAGCTGTATTGTGATACATAGTATAGAATATGGTGTAGAGCTGTATTGTGGTACATAGTATAGAATAAGGTATAGAGCTGTATAGCTTTACATAGTATATAATATGGTGTAGAGCTGTATAGTGGTACATAGTATAGAATATGGTGTATAGTGTACATATTTTATAATATGTTGTAGAGCTTTATATTGGTACAAAGTATAGAATATGGTGTAGAGCTGTATAGTGGTACATAGTATAGAATATGGTGTAGAGCTGTAGAGTGGTACATTGTATAGAATATGGCATATAATGGTACATAGTATAGAAAATGGTGTATAGTGGTACATAGTGTAGAATACAGTGTATAATGGTACATAGTATAGAATATGGTGTAGAGCTGTATAGTGGTACAGAGTAAAGAATATGGTGTATAGTGGTACATAGTATAGAAAATGGTGTAGAGCTGTATAGTGGAACATTGTATAGAATATGGTATATAATGGTACATAGTATAGAATATGGTGTATAGTGGTACATAGTATAAAATATGGTGTATAGTGGTACATAGTATAGAATATGGTGTATAGTGATGCATAGTACAGAATATGGTGTATAGTAGTACATAGTATAGAATATGGTGTATAGCGATACATAGTATAGAATATGGTGTAGAGCTGTATAGTGGTAAATAGTATAGAATATGTTGTAAAGTGGTACATAGTATAGAAGATGGAGTATAGTGGTACATAGTTTAGAATATGGTGTATAGTGGTACATAGTATAGAATATGGTGTATAATGGTACATAGTACAGAACATGGTGTATAGTGGTACACAGTATAGAATATGGTGTAGAGCTGTATAGTAATACATAGTATAGAATATGGTGTTGAGATGTATAGTGGTACATAGTATAAAATATGTTGTAGAGCTGTATAGTGATGCTAAGTACAGAATATGGTGTATAATGGTACATAGTATAGAATATGGTGTATAGTGGTACATAGATTAGAATATGGTGTAGAGCTGTATAGTGGTACATAGTATAGAATATGGTGTATAGTGGTACATAGTATAGATTATGGTGTAGAGCTGAATAGTGGTACATAGTATAGAATATGGTGTATAGTGATACATAGTATAGAAAATGGTGTATAATGGTACATAGTATCGAATATGGTGTATAGTTGTATACAGTATAGAATATGGTGCATAGTGGTACATAGTATAGAATATGGTGTATAGTGGTACATAGTATAGAATATGGTGTATAATGGTACATAGTATAAAATATGGTGTATAGTGGTTTACAGAATAGAATATGGTGTAGAGCTGTATAGAGGTACATAGCATAGAATATGGTGTATAGAGGTACATAGTATAGAATATGGTGTATAGTGGTACATAGTATAGAATATGGTGTATAGTGGTATACAGTATAGAATGTGGTGTATAGTGGTACAGAGTATAGAATATGGTGTATAGTTGTATATAGTATAGAATGTGGTATAGAGCTGTATAATGGTACAAAGTATAGAATATGGTTTAGAGCTGTATAGTGGCACATAGTATAGAATATGGTGTAGAACTGTATAGTGGTACATAGTATAGAATATGGTGTATAGTGGTATATAGTATAGAATATGGTGTAGAGCTGTATATTGGTATATAGTTTAGAATATGGTGTATAGTGGTACATAGTATAGAATGTGGTGTATAGAGGTATATAGTATAGAATATGGTGTATAATGGTACATAGTGTAGAATATTGTGTATAGTGGTACATAGTATAGAATATGGTGTATTGTGGTACATATAATAGAATATGGTGTAGAGCTGTATAGTGGTACATAGTATAGAATATGGTGTATAGTGGTACATAGTATAGAATATGGTGTATAGTGGTACATAATATATAATATGGTGTATAGTGGTACATAGTATAGAATATGGTGTATAGTGGTACACAGTATAGAATATGGTGAAGAGCTGTATAGCGGTACATAGTATAGAATATGGTGTATAATTGTACATAGTATAGAATATGGTGAATAGTGGTACATAGTATAGAATGTGGTTTATAGTGGTACATAGTATAGAATGTGGTGTATAGTGGTACATAGTATAGAATATGTTGTATAGTGGTATAAAGTACAGAATATGGTGTAGAGCTGTATAGTGGTACATACATAATGTAGAATATGGTGTATAGTTTTACAAAGTATAGAGTATGGTGTATAGTACATAGTTTAGAATGTGGTGTATAGTGGTACATAGCATAGAATATGGGGTAGAGCTGTATAGTGGTCTATAGTATAGAATATGATGTATAGTAGTACATAGTATAGAATATTGTGTATATTGGTACATAGTATAGAATATGGTGTAGAGCTGTATTGTGATACATAGTATAGAATATGGTGTAGAGCTGTATTGTGGTACATAGTATAGAATATGGTATAGAGCTGTATAGCTTTACATAGTATAGAATATTGTGTAGAGCTGTATAGTGGTACATAGTATAGAATATGGTGTATAGTGTACATAGTATATAATATGTTGTAGAGCTTTATATTGGTACAAAGTATAGAATATGGTGTAGAGCTGTATAGTGGTACATAGTATAGAATGTGGTGTAGAGCTTTATAGTGGGACATAGTATAGAATTTGATGTATAGTGGTGCATAGTATAGAATATGGTGTAGAGCTGTTTAGTGGTACATTGTATAGAATATGGTATATAATGGTACATAGTATAGAAATGGTGTAGTGGTACGTAGTGTAGAATATAGTGTATAATGGTACATAGTATAGAATATGGTGTAGAGCTGTATAGTGGTACAGAGTAAAGAATATGGTGTTTAGTGGTACATAGTATAGAATATGGTGTAGAGCTGCATAGTGGAACATTGTATAGAATATGGTATATAATGGTACATAGTATAGAATATGGTGTATAGTGGTACATAGTATAAAATATGGTGTATAGTGGTACATAGTATAGAATATGGTGTATAGTGATGCATAGTACAGAATATGGTGTATAGTAGTACATAGTATAGAATATGGTGTATAGCGATACATAGTATAGAATATGGTGTAGAGCTGTATAGTGGTAAATAGTATAGAATATGGTGTAAAGTGGTACATAGTATAGAATATGGTGTATAGTGGTACATAGTATAGAATATGGTGTATAATGGTACATAGTACAGAACATGGTGTATAGTGGTACACAGTATAGAATATGGTGGTGAGCTGTATAGTGGTATATAGTATAGAATATGGTGAATAGTGGTACATAGTATAGAATATGGTGTATAGTGGTACATAGTATAGAATATGGTGTAGAGCTGTATAGTGCTACATAGTATAGAATATGGTGTTGAGATGTATAGTGGTACATAGTATAAAATATGTTGTAGAGCTGTATAGTGATGCTAAGTACAGAATATGGTGTATAATGGTACATAGTATAGAATATGGTGTATAGTGGTACATAGATTAGAATATGGTGAAGAGCTGTATAGTGGTACATAGTATAGAATATGGTGTAGAGCTGTATAGTGGCACATAGTATAGAATATGGTGTAGAACTGTATAGTGGTACATAATATAGAATATGGTGTATAGTGGTACATAGTATAGAATATGGTGTAGAGCTGAATAGTTGTACATAGTATAGAATATGGTGTATAGTGATACATAGTATAGAAAATTGTGTATAATGGTCCATAGTATCGAATATGGTGTATAGTTGTATACAGTATAGAATATGGTACATAGTGGTACATAGTATAGAATATGGTGTATAATGGTACATAGTATAGAATATGGTGTATAGTGGTTTACAGAATAGAATATGGTGTAGAGCTGTATAGAGGTACATAGCATAGAATATGGTGTACAGAGGTACATAGTATAGAATATGGTGTATAGTGGTACATAGTATAGAATATGGTGTATAGTGGTATACAGTATAGAATGTGGTGTATAGTGGTACAGAGTACAGAATATGGTGTATAGTTGTATATAGTATAGAATGTGGTATAGAGCTGTATAATGGTACAAAGTATAGAATATGGTTTAGAGCTGTATAGTGGTACAAAGTATAGAATATGGTGTAGAACTGTATAGTGGTACATAGTATAGAAATTGGTGTATAGTGGTATATAGTATAGAATATGGTGTAGAGCTATATATTGGTATATAGTTTAGAAAATGGTTTATAGTGGTACATAGTATATAATATGGTGTATAGTGGTACATAGTATAGAATATGGTGTATAGTGGTATATAGTATAGAATATGGTGTATAGTGGTACATAGTATAGAATGTGGTGTATAGAGGTATATAGTATAGAATATGGTGTAGAGCTGTATAGTGGTACATAATATAGAATGTGGTGTATAGTTCTACATAGTATAGAATATGGTGTATAGTGGTATATAGTATAGAACATAGTGTAGAGCTGTACAGTGGTACATAGTATAGAATATGGTGTAGAGCTGAATAGTGGTACATAGTATAGAATATGGTGTATAGTGATACATAGTATAGAATATGGTGTATAAAGGTAAATAGTATAGAATATGGTGTATAGTGGTATACAGTATAGAATATTGCTTATAGTGGTACATAGTATAGAATACGGTGTATAGTGGTACATAGTATAGAGTATGGTATATAATGGTACATAGTATAGAATATTGTGTATAGTGGTATACAGGATAGAAAATGGTGTAGAGCTGTTAAGTGGTACGTAGTATAGAATATGGTGTATAGTGGTGTATAGTATAGAATATGGTGTTTAGTGGTACATAGTATAGAATATGGTGTAGAGCTGTATAGTGGTACATAATATAGAATATAGTGTATAGTGGTACATAGTATAGAATATGGTGTAGAGCTGAATAGAGGTACATAGTATAGAATATGTTGTATAGAGGTACATAGTATAGAATATGGTGTATAGTGGTACATAGTATAGAATATGGTGTATAGTGGTATACAGTATAGAATATGGTGTATAGTGGTACAGAGTATAGAATATGGTGTATAGTGGTATATAGTATAGAACGTGGTATAGAGCTGTATAATGGTACATAGTATAGAATATGGTGTAGAACTGTATAGTGGTACATAGTATAGAAAATGGTGTATAGTGGTACATAGTATAGAATGTGGTGTATAGAGGTATATAGTATAGAATATGGTGTAGAGCTCTATAGTGGTACATAGTATAGAATGTGGTGTATAGTGCTACATAGTATAGAATATGGTGTATAGTGGTATATAGTATAGAAAATAGTGTAGAGCTGTATAGTAGTTCATAGTATAGAATATGGTGTAGAGCTGTATAGTGGTACATAATATACAAAATGGTGTATAGTGTTACATAGTATAGAATATGGTGTATAATGGTACATAGTATAGAATATGGTGTATAGTGGTATACAGTATAGAATATGGTGTATAGTGGTATACAGTATAGAATATGGTATATAGTGGTACATAGTATAGAATATGGTGTATAATGGTACATAGTATTGAATATGGTGTAAAGTGTTATACAGAATAGAAAATAGTGTAGCGCTGTATAGTGGTACATAGTATAGAATATGGTGTATAGAGGTACATTGTATAGAATATGGTGTATAGTGGTACATAGTATAGAATATGGTGTATAGTGGTGTATAGTATAGAATATGGTGTATCGTGGTATATAGTATAGAATATGGTGTAGAGCTGTATAGTGGTACATAGTATAGAATATGTTGTATAGTGATACATAGTATAGAATATTGTGTATAATTGTACATAGTATAGAATATGGTGTATAGTGGTACATAGTATAGAATGTGGTGTATAGTGGTACATAGTATAGAATGTGGTGTATAGTGGTACATAGAATAGAATATGGTGTATAGTGGTATATAGTATAGATTATGGTGTAGAGCTGTATAGTGGTACATAGTATAGAATATGGTGTATAGTGTTATACAGAATAGAATATGGTGTAGAGCTGTATAGTGGTACATAGTATAGAATATGTTGTATAGTGATACATAGTATAGAATATTGTGTATAATTGTACATAGTATAGAATTTGGTGTATAATTGTACATAGTATAGAATATGGTGTATAGTGGTACATAGTATGGAATGTGTTGTATAGTGGTACATAGAATAGAATGTGGAGTATAGTGGTACATAGTAAAGAATATGGTGTATAGTGGTACATAGTATAGAGTATGGTATATAATGGTACATAGTATAGAATATTGTGTATAGTGGTATACAGGATAGAAAATGGTGTAGAGCTGTTAAGTGGTACGTAGTATAGAATATGGTGTATAGTGGTGTATAGTATAGAATATGGTGTTTAGTGGTACATAGTATAGAATATGGTGTAGAGCTGTATAGTGGTACATAATATAGAATATAGTGTATAGTGGTACATAGTATAGAATATGGTGTAGAGCTGAATAGAGGTACATAGTATAGAATATGTTGTATAGAGGTACATAGTATAGAATATGGTGTATAGTGGTACATAGTATAGAATATGGTGTATAGTGGTATACAGTATAGAATATGGTGTATAGTGGTACAGAGTATAGAATATGGTGTATAGTGGTATATAGTATAGAACGTGGTATAGAGCTGTATAATGGTACATAGTATAGAATATGGTGTAGAACTGTATAGTGGTACATAGTATAGAAAATGGTGTATAGTGGTACATAGTATAGAATGTGGTGTATAGAGGTATATAGTATAGAATATGGTGTAGAGCTCTATAGTGGTACATAGTATAGAATGTGGTGTATAGTGCTACATAGTATAGAATATGGTGTATAGTGGTATATAGTATAGAAAATAGTGTAGAGCTGTATAGTAGTTCATAGTATAGAATATGGTGTAGAGCTGTATAGTGGTACATAATATACAAAATGGTGTATAGTGTTACATAGTATAGAATATGGTGTATAATGGTACATAGTATAGAATATGGTGTATAGTGGTATACAGTATAGAATATGGTGTATAGTGGTATACAGTATAGAATATGGTATATAGTGGTACATAGTATAGAATATGGTGTATAATGGTACATAGTATTGAATATGGTGTAAAGTGTTATACAGAATAGAAAATAGTGTAGCGCTGTATAGTGGTACATAGTATAGAATATGGTGTATAGAGGTACATTGTATAGAATATGGTGTATAGTGGTACATAGTATAGAATATGGTGTATAGTGGTGTATAGTATAGAATATGGTGTATCGTGGTATATAGTATAGAATATGGTGTAGAGCTGTATAGTGGTACATAGTATAGAATATGTTGTATAGTGATACATAGTATAGAATATTGTGTATAATTGTACATAGTATAGAATATGGTGTATAGTGGTACATAGTATAGAATGTGGTGTATAGTGGTACATAGTATAGAATGTGGTGTATAGTGGTACATAGTATAGAATATGGTGTATAGTGGTATATAGTATAGATTATGGTGTAGAGCTGTATAGTGGTACATAGTATAGAATATGGTGTATAGTGTTATACAGAATAGAATATGGTGTAGAGCTGTATAGTGGTACATAGTATAGAATATGTTGTATAGTGATACATAGTATAGAATATTGTGTATAATTGTACATAGTATAGAATTTGGTGTATAATTGTACATAGTATAGAATATGGTGTATAGTGGTACATAGTATAGAATGTGTTGTATAGTGGTACATAGAATAGAATGTGGAGTATAGTGGTACATAGTAAAGAATATGGTGTATAGTGGTATATAGTATAGAATATGGTGTAGAGCTGTATAGTGGTACACAGTATAGAATATGGTGTAGAGCTGTATAGTGGTACACAGTATAGAATATGGTGTATAGTGGTACATAGTAAAGAATATGGTGTATATTGGTATATAGTATAGAATGTGGTGTAGAGCTGTATAGTGGTACATAGTATAGAATATGTTGTATAGTGGTACATAGTATAGAATATGGTGTAGAGATGTATAGTGGTACATAGTATAGAATATGTTGTAGAGCTGTATAGTGGTACAGAGTAAAGAATATGGTGTTTAGTGGTACATAGTATAGAATATGGTGTAGAGCTGCATAGTGGAACATTGTATAGAATATGGTATATAATGGTACATAGTATAGAATATGGTGTATAGTGGTACATAGTATAAAATATGGTGTATAGTGGTACATAGTATAGAATATGGTGTATAGTAATGCATAGTACAGAATATGGTGTATAGTAGTACATAGTATAGAATATGGTGTATAGCGATACATAGTATAGAATATGGTGTAGAGCTGTATAGTGGTAAATAGTATAGAATATGGTGTAAAGTGGTACATAGTATAGAATATGGTGTATAGTGGTACATAGTATAGAATATGGTGTATAATGGTACATAGTACAGAACATGGTGTATAGTGGTACACAGTATAGAATATGGTGGTGAGCTGTATAGTGGTATATAGTATAGAATATGGTGAATAGTGGTACATAGTATAGAATATGGTGTATAGTGGTACATAGTATAGAATATGGTGTAGAGCTGTATAGTGCTACATAGTATAGAATATGGTGTTGAGATGTATAGTGGTACATAGTATAAAATATGTTGTAGAGCTGTATAGTGATGCTAAGTACAGAATATGGTGTATAATGGTACATAGTATAGAATATGGTGTATAGTGGTACATAGATTAGAATATGGTGAAGAGCTGTATAGTGGTACATAGTATAGAATATGGTGTAGAGCTGTATAGTGGCACATAGTATAGAATATGGTGTAGAACTGTATAGTGGTACATAATATAGAATATGGTGTATAGTGGTACATAGTATAGAATATGGTGTAGAGCTGAATAGTTGTACATAGTATAGAATATGGTGTATAGTGATACATAGTATAGAAAATTGTGTATAATGGTCCATAGTATCGAATATGGTGTATAGTTGTATACAGTATAGAATATGGTACATAGTGGTACATAGTATAGAATATGGTGTATAATGGTACATAGTATAGAATATGGTGTATAGTGGTTTACAGAATAGAATATGGTGTAGAGCTGTATAGAGGTACATAGCATAGAATATGGTGTACAGAGGTACATAGTATAGAATATGGTGTATAGTGGTACATAGTATAGAATATGGTGTATAGTGGTATACAGTATAGAATGTGGTGTATAGTGGTACAGCGTACAGAATATGGTGTATAGTTGTATATAGTATAGAATGTGGTATAGAGCTGTATAATGGTACAAAGTATAGAATATGGTTTAGAGCTGTATAGTGGTACAAAGTATAGAATATGGTGTAGAACTGTATAGTGGTACATAGTATAGAAATTGGTGTATAGTGGTATATAGTATAGAATATGGTGTAGAGCTGTATATTGGTATATAGTTTAGAAAATGGTTTATAGTGGTACATAGTATATAATATGGTGTATAGTGGTACATAGTATAGAATATGGTGTATAGTGGTACATAGTATAGAATGTGGTGTATAGAGGTATATAGTATAGAATATGGTGTAGAGCTGTATAGTGGTACATAATATAGAATGTGGTGTATAGTTCTACATAGTATAGAATATGGTGTATAGTGGTATATAGTATAGAACATAGTGTAGAGCTGTACAGTGGTACATAGTATAGAATATGGTGTAGAGCTGTATAGTGGTACATAATATAGAATATGGTGTATAGTGGTACATAGTATAGAATATGGTGTAGAGCTGAATAGTGGTACATAGTATAGAATATGGTGTATAGTGATACATAGTATAGAATATGGTGTATAAAGGTAAATAGTATAGAATATGGTGTATAGTGGTATATAGTATAGAACATAGTGTAGAGCTGTACAGTGGTACATAGTATAGAATATGGTGTAGAGCTGTATAGTGGTACATAATATAGAATATGGTGTATAGTGGTACATAGTATAGAATATGGTGTAGAGCTGAATAGAGGTACATAGTATAGAATATGTTGTATAGAGGTACATAGTATAGAATATGGTGTATAGTGGTACATAGTATAGAATATGGTGTATAGTGGTATACAGTATAGAATATGGTGTATAGTGGTACAGAGTATAGAATATGGTGTATAGTGGTATATAGTATAGAACGTGGTATAGAGCTGTATAATGGTACATAGTATAGAATATGGTGTAGAACTGTATAGTGGTACATAGTATAGAAAATGGTGTATAGTGGTACATAGTATAGAATGTGGTGTATAGAGGTATATAGTATAGAATATGGTGTAGAGCTCTATAGTGGTACATAGTATAGAATGTGGTGTATAGTGCTACATAGTATAGAATATGGTGTATAGTGGTATATAGTATAGAAAATAGTGTAGAGCTGTATAGTAGTTCATAGTATAGAATATGGTGTAGAGCTGTATAGTGGTACATAATATACAAAATGGTGTATAGTGTTGCATAGTATAGAATATGGTGTATAATGGTACATAGTATAGAATATGGTGTATAGTGGTATACAGTATAGAATATGGTGTATAGTGGTATACAGTATAGAATATGGTATATAGTGGTACATAGTATAGAATATGGTGTATAATGGTACATAGTATTGAATATGGTGTAAAGTGTTATACAGAATAGAAAATAGTGTAGCGCTGTATAGTGGTACATAGTATAGAATATGGTGTATAGAGGTACATTGTATAGAATATGGTGTATAGTGGTACATAGTATAGAATATGGTGTATAGTGGTGTATAGTATAGAATATGGTGTATCGTGGTATATAGTATAGAATATGGTGTAGAGCTGTATAGTGGTACATAGTATAGAATATGTTGTATAGTGATACATAGTATAGAATATTGTGTATAATTGTACATAGTATAGAATATGGTGTATAGTGGTACATAGTATAGAATGTGGTGTATAGTGGTACATAGTATAGAATGTGGTGTATAGTGGTACATAGTATAGAATATGGTGTATAGTGGTATATAGTATAGATTATGGTGTAGAGCTGTATAGTGGTACATAGTATAGAATATGGTGTATAGTGTTATACAGAATAGAATATGGTGTATAGCTGTATAGTGGTACATAGTATAGAATATGTTGTATAGTGATACATAGTATAGAATATAGTGTATAATTGTACATAGTATAGAATTTGGTGTATAATTGTACATAGTATAGAATATGGTGTATAGTGGTACATAGTATAGAATGTGTTGTATAGTGGTACATAGAATAGAATGTGGAGTATAGTGGTACATAGTAAAGAATATGGTGTATAGTGGTATATAGTATAGAATATGGTGTAGAGCTGTATAGTGGTACACAGTATAGAATATGGTGTAGAGCTGTATAGTGGTACACAGTATAGAATATGGTGTATAGTGGTACATAGTAAAGAATATGGTGTATATTGGTATATAGTATAGAATGTGGTGTAGAGCTGTATAGTGGTACATAGTATAGAATATGTTGTATAGTGGTACATAGTATAGAATATGGTGTAGAGATGTATAGTGGTACATAGTATAGAATATGTTGTAGAGCTGTATAGTGGTACTAAGTATAGAATATGGTGTAAAATGGTACATAGTATAGAATATGGTGTATAGTGGTACATAGATTAGAATATGGTGTAGAGCTGTATAGTGGTACATAGTATAGTATATGGTGTAGAGCTGTATAGTGGTACATAGTATAGAATATGGTGTATACTGGTACATATTTAAAATATGGTGTATAGTGGTACATAGTATAGAATATGGTGTAGAGCTGAATAGTGGTACATAGATTAGAATATGGTGTATAGTGATACATAGTATAGCATATGGTGTATAATGGTACATAGTATAGAATTTGGTGATTAGTGGTATACAGAATAGAATATTATGAAGAGCTGTATAGAGGTACATAGTGTAGAAAATGGTGTATAGAGGTACATAGTATAGAATATGGTGTATAGTGGTACATAGTATAGAATATGGTGTATAGTGGTATACAGTATAGAATATGGTGTATAGTGGTACAGAGTATAGAATATGGAGTATAGTGGTATATAGTATAGAATGTGGTATAGAGCTGTATAATGGTACATAGTATAGAATATGGTGTATAGTGTTACATAATATAGAATATGGTGTATAGTGGTATATAGTATAGATTATGGTGTATAGTGATACATAGTATAGAATGTGGTGTATAGAGGTATATAGTATAGAATATGGTGTAGAGCTCTATAGTGGTACATAGTATAGATTGTGGTGTATAGTGCTACATAGTATAGAATATGGTGTATAGTGGTATATAGTATAGAAAATAGTGTAGAGCTGTATAGTGGTTCATAGTATAGAATATGTTGTAGAGCTGTATAGTGGTACATAATATACAATATGGTGTTAAGTGGTACATAGTATAGAATATGGTGTATAGTGATACATAGTATAGAATATGGTGTATAATGATACATAGTATAGAATAAGGGTGTATAGTGGTATACAATATAGAATATGGTATATAGTGGTATATAGTATAGAAAATGGTGTATAGTGGTACATAGTATAGAATATGGTGTACAATGGTACATAGTATAGAATATGGTGTAAAGTGTTATACAGAATAGAAAATAGTGTAGAGCTGTATCTTGGTACATAGTATAGAATATGGTGTATAGAGGTACATAGTATAGAATATGGTGTATAGTGGTACATAGTATAGAATATGGTGTATAGTGGTGTATAGTATAGAATATGGTGTAGAGCTATATAGTGGTACATTGTATAGAATATGTTGTATAGTGATACATAGTATAGAATATTGTGTATAATTGTACATAGTATAGAATATGGTGTATAGTGGTACATAGTATAGAATGTGGTGTATAGTTGTACATAGTTTAGAATGTGGTGTATAGTGGTACATAGTATAGAATATGGTTTATAGTGGTATATAGTATAGATTATGGTGTAGAGCTGTATAGTGGTACATAGTATAGAATATGGTGTATAGTGGTACATAGTATAGAATGTGGTGTAGAGATGTATAGTGGTACATAGTATAGAATATGTTGTAGAGCTGTATAGTGGTTCTAAGTATAGAATATGGTGTATAGTGGTACATAGTATAGAATATGGTTTATAGTGGTATATAGTATAGATTATGGTGTAGAGCTGTATAGTGGTACATAGTATAGAATATGGTGTATAGTGGTACATAGTATAGAATATGGTGTATAGTGGTACATAGTATATAATATGGTGTAGAGCTGTATAGTGGTACATAGTATAGAATATGGCGTAGAGCTGTATAGTGGTACATAATATAGAATATGGTGTATAGTGGTACATAGTATAGAATATGGTGTAGAGAATAATAGTGGTACATAGTATAGAATATGGTGTATAATGGTACATAGTATAGAATATGGTGTATAGTGGTATACAGTATAGAATATGGTATATAGTGGTACATAGTATAGAATATGGTGTATAGTGGTACATAGTATATAATATGGTGTATAATGGTACATAGTATTGAATATGGTGTAAAGTGTTATACAGAATAGAAAATAGTGTAGCGCTGTATAGTGGTACATAGTATAGAATATTGTGTATAATTGTACATAGTAAAGAATATGGTGTATAGTGGTACATAGTATAGAATGTGGTGTATAGTGGTACATAGTATAGAATGTGGTGTATAGTGGTACATAGTATAGAATATGGTGTATAGTGGTATATAGTATAGATTATGGTGTAGAGCTGTATAGTGGTACATAGTATAGAATGTGGTGTATAGTGTTATACAGAATAGAATATGGTGTAGAGCTGTATAGTGGTACATAGTATAGAATATGTTGTATAGTGATACATAGTATAGAATATTGTGTATAATTGTACATAGTATAGAATTTGGTGTATAATTGTACATAGTATAGAATATGGTGTATAGTGGTACATAGTATTGAATGTGTTGTATAGTGGTACATAGAATAGAATGTGGAGTATAGTGGTACATAGTAAAGAATATGGTGTATAGTGGTATATAGTATAGAATATGGTGTAGAGCTGTATAGTGGTACACAGTATAGAATATGGTGTAGAGCTGTATAGTGGTACACAGTATAGAATATGGTGTATAGTGGTACATAGTAAAGAATATGGTGTATATTGGTATATAGTATAGAATGTGGTGTAGAGCTGTATAGTGGTACATAGTATAGAATATGTTGTATAGTGGTACATAGTATAGAATATGGTGTAGAGATGTATAGTGATACATAGTATAGAATATGTTGTAGAGCTGTATAGTGGTACTAAGTATAGAATATGGTGTAAAATGGTACATAGTATAGAATATGGTGTATAGTGGTACATAGATTAGAATATGGTGTAGAGCTGTATAGTGGTACATAGTATAGTATATGGTGTAGAGCTGTATAGTGGTACATAGTATAGAATATGGTGTATACTGGTACATATTTAAAATATGGTGTATAGTGGTACATAGTATAGAATATGGTGTAGAGCTGAATAGTGGTACATAGATTAGAATATAGTGTATAGTGATACATAGTATAGCATATGGTGTATAATGGTACATAGTATAGAATTTGGTGATTAGTGGTATACAGAATAGAATATTATGAAGAGCTGTATAGAGGTACATAGTGTAGAAAATGGTGTATAGAGGTACATAGTATAGAATATGGTGTATAGTGGTACATAGTATAGAATATGGTGTATAGTGGTATACAGTGTAGAATATGGTGTATAGTGGTACAGAGTATAGAATATGGTGTATAGTGGTATATAGTATAGAATGTGGTATAGAGCTGTATAATGGTACATAGTATAGAATATGGTGTATAGTGTTACATAATATAGAATATGGTGTATAGTGGTATATAGTATAGATTATGGTGTATAGTGGTACATAGTATAGAATGTGGTGTATAGAGGTATATAGTATAGAATATGGTGTAGAGCTCTATAGTGGTACATAGTATAGAATGTGGTGTATAGTGCTACATAGTATAGAATATGGTGTATAGTGGTATATAGTATAGAAAATAGTGTAGAGCTGTATAGTGGTTCATAGTATAGAATATGGTGTAGAGCTGTATAGTGGTACATAATATACAATATGGTGTTAAGTGGTACATAGTATAGAATATGGTGTATAGTGATACATAGTATAGAATATGGTGTATAATGGTACATAGTATAGAATATGGTGTATAGAGGTATACAGTATAGAATATGGTATATAGTGGTACATAGTATAGAATATGGTGTATAATGGTACATAGTATAGAATATGGTGTAAAGTGTTATACAGAATAGAAAATAGTGTAGAGCTGTATCGTGGTACATAGTATAGAATATGGTGTATAGAGGTACATAGTATAGAATATGGTGTATAGTGGTACATAGTATAGAATATGGTGTATAGTGGTGTATAGTATAGAATATGGTGTATCGTGGTATATAGTATAGAATATGGTGTAGAGCTATATAGTGGTACATAGTATAGAATATGTTGTATAGTGATACATAGTATAGAATATTGTGTATAATTGTATATAGTATAGAATATGGTGTATAGTGGTACATAGTATAGAATGTGGTGTATAGTGGTACATAGTTTAGAATGTGGTGTATAGTGGTACATAGTATAGAATATGGTTTATAGTGGTATATAGTATAGATTATGGTGTAGAGCTGTATAGTGGTACATAGTATAGAATATGGTGTATAGTGGTATATAGTATAGAATGTGTTGTATAGTGGTACATAGAATAGAATGTGGTGTATAGTGGTACATAGTATAGAATATGGTGTAGAGCTGTATAGTGGTACACAGTATAGAATATGGTGTAGAGCTGTATAGTGGTACATAGTATAGAATATGGTGTATAGTACATAGTGTAGAATATGGTGTAGAGCTGTATAGTGGTACATAGTATAGAATATGGTGTATAGTGGTATATAGTATAGAATATGGTGTAGAGCTGTATAGTGGTACATAATATACAATATGGTGTTAAGTGGTACATAGTATAGAATATGGTGTATAGTGATACATAGTATAGAATATGGTCTATAATGGTACATAGTATAGAATATGGTGTATAGTGGTATACAGTATAGAATATGGTATATAGTGGTACATAGTATAGAATATGGTGTATAGTGGTACATAGTATAGAATATGGTCTATAATGGTACATAGTATAGAATATGGTGTATAGTGTTATACAGAATAGAAAATGGTGTAGAGCTGTATAGTGGTACATAGTATAGAATATGGTGTATAGAGGTACATAGTATAGAAAATGGTGTATAATTGTACATAGTATAGAATATGGTGTATAGTGGTACATAGTATAGAATGTGTTGTATAGTGGTACATAGAATAGAATGTGGAGTATAGTGGTACATAGTAAAGAATATGGTGTATAGTGGTATACAGTATAGAATATGGTGTAGATCTGTATAGTGGTACACAGTATAGAATATGGTGTAGAGCTGTATAGTG